>JAOYMZ010038254.1:0-15554 GCA_025802335.1 Pinguicula primuliflora | reverse complement strand
ATTGTAATTACATCATCCGATATTGGTAAATTATACCGTTGACGATCAGTGGACTGTACATAATGCAAATACACACTAGTAAGTGATGTTGTACTGCAGGCAATTCTGTCAATATTTGATGCGCCTGGCGAAATTTATCCACAAATAGGTTCACTTCTATGAGGATGACTTGAATTCTTCCAAATGACTCATTGTCTAATGTTTGATTCCTTGATGTTCGTACCCCTAGAGAAAACTATGGATCATAGATACACAGCTATGCATAACATGATTATTTGCTCGATTATTATTCTAATGGTCCAATTTTTTTACGCAATTCCCTATAAATAGTAAATGACGGTGGGCAGTTTTCAGGTATTACTCTTTCGTCCAAAGACATACAAAGACTTGTGAAAGCATTTACTGCATTTTGTTTCCGAATGTGCAGTCGAAATGACCCGATTGAGGACTATCCCATCGTACAACTCAAAAGGTGGTGGTGGTGTTTCAACTAAAGGTAGGTTGACTTTTCTTTGAAAACAACATGAATCAAATAATGAAATTCTTTTGAAGGATTTCACTAACTTTTGGTCCATCCAATGAAAGGCCTAATATGAGGTGCATTGGATATCCAATTTGCTCAAATAGTGTCATTCTGAATGCAAGTGACCATGTACTATAATATATATAACCATTAAATTGAGTTATCTAATTTAATGTGATCGATCATTAAATTTGAGTTATACATTGTATTTTTTTTATAGTTAATGTCGCTGAGGAGATTTGAACCCGTGATATGTGAGTGCAATTATCACTCTCATAACCATTAGGTCAACCCCTCTTTAATGAGTTATGCATATGATAACTCAAGTAGTGACCATATAAAACTCATAATTAATAAATGCGTGTTAACTATAAAAAATCATTAAATAGATTTAATACACCTTTGAAATGTACCCCAGGTTTGAACATTTGAAAGTTGAACAAAATTTTTCAATTTAGAATTTTGTTCACCTCCCAAAATGTTATGGTGTCATATTTTAATTTGGACCGTTGAATCAAAATTCAATGGTTTAGATCAAAAGTGTTTTTAAGTGGATATTAAATTAATCATTTGATCTAAACCATTAAATTTTGATCCAACAGTATAGATTAGAATTCTATACCATTCGGCACCATTGCATTCGGGAGTTGCACAAAACTTTCTAATTTAGAATTTTGTTCATCTCCCGAATGTTATGGTGTTGAATGGTGCTAAATTCTAATCTGGACTATTAGATCAAAATTCAACGGTTCAGATCAAAAGTGTTTTTAAGTGAATGTTAAATGAATCATTTGATCTGAACCGTTAAATTTTGATGCAACAGTACGGATTCGAATTCGCCACCATAGCATTTAGGAGTTGAATAGTGTGATTAGGAATTTTGTTCACCATCGAATGTTGTCGAATTTTAATTTTGACCGTTATATAACGAGCGCTGCTACATGGTCCGAAAATCGGACCAAATGTAAACCGAAAAGGGGGAAATGACGATTTTACCTCCCTACTAAGCACAAAAATAAGGATCACGGGTAAAATCGTCTTTTTATCCAATTTCGGTCTGTAGTTTCGATTTAGTATGTGTCTGAATATCATTTTTCTTATATAATTATGTTAAATGAATTATTTGATAGAGTGATGCTATTCATACATTTTTTCTTGACACTATCACTAAACACATACATGTGGCACCATCCATGTCACCTTTTTATCCCATTTTTTTTTTACATTATTATAATGGTTTAGGGTAATAAACGCAAGCACTGCGTTTGGAATAAACGCAAACAGTGCGATTTCTTTCTGATTTTAATACCAGGGTCCAGGGCTTGCGCTCCTTTAGAAACCGGAGAACTTACCGCCCTTTCCTCTTGAAGCTATGGCGGCGGCAGGAGGAGCCGTGAAGGATGTGAAATCGATCCATGACCTGAACACCTTTGTTGATCAGGGTACTCCTTTAGTGTTGCACTTCTGGGCTTCTTGGTGCGAAGCCTCCAAGCACATGGATCAAGTGTTCTCGCACCTGGCCACCGATTTCCCTCTCGCTCGCTTTTTAAGGGTATCAATGATATTGTTTCTTGTATCCATATGTATCTGTACTATCCGATTTATGCGTTTTTCTATGTAAATTTGGTTTGGTCCCTTTGGTAAGGTGATACGTTTCTAAATATATTCTTTTTAATGGGGTTGTGTTAGCTGATAGCGAATGGAGTAGGGGTGGCTATTAGCATGTTCGAATTGGGGATGTGATTAGAACAGAATTCAGTGTTTGGGGATTTGCAAGACATTATTTAGCTTTTGTGAGTGGTAGCCCTAATGTTGATTAGAATAGCGTTCAAGCAGCCTTTGAATATTCTAGTTATGGTATTTCTGATAGCATATGCTGGGAACACTGGTCTTAATCTATTACTGTGGCGTTGGGAGAAGTACAAACTTATTTGATACGTAAGATTGAAGAAAAATTTGTCAGGATTACAAAATTTTTATGTTCTGTCTTTTGAATTGCGAATTGAAAGATTCATATCTCTATAGAGGACAAATTTTCTAGGTTGGGTAAATGGAAAAGGTTAATATAATTGGCGTGCACAATCCATCTGAATAGCAATTTCTCTGTCTATTGCCACTTTTCTTCTTGTTTATTTTGAATTGCACCTGCTTTAATCAAGTTGTAATTAATGCTTGGTGGTAGACGTTTTTAGGATAAGTTATGCTGCTTTTTTCATGTAACCTTGTAATGCCATTATAGGTAGAAGCTGAAGAACAACCTGAAATTTCTGAGGCACACTCGGTTGCTGCTGTACCTTTCTTTGTGTTCTATAAGGTAATAATGCAGATATTTGTAATATTTCTACCTTTCTTGCTTTTCCTTTCAAGAAAATATATGTTATTGCTTGGGTAATGCATTTGAATGGTTCTGTAGCAAAAGCGTGATACATAAGAAAGTAAGACTGTTTTACAGAATAGAATGGAATACATTTCTTAATGCAGTGACCCGTTACAATACGACCAAATTAAAAAAAAAACTATAGCACCAGATTAAAAAAAAACACAATGAGCTCTCCCAGTTACCAAAATGGACACTTTTTTTTTTAATTTTATTGGGCTGACTTTAAATTATGCGGTCTTTGGCTTGACTTTAAATTATAGGATTTACTATGTCATCTGTGTAATTTATATGCTTGATTTCGTTTGGAGAAATTATTGTGTCAGATAGCTAATTTATATGCTTGTCTGGTTTTAGGATGGCAAGGTAGTAGATAAATTAGAAGGTGCCGATCCGTCTAGTTTGGCCAACAAGATTGCCAAAATTGCAGGGTCAATCAGACCTGGGGAACCTGCTGCTCCTGCTAGCCTTGGGATGGCGGCTGGAGCCACAGTTGTTGAAACGGTCCAAGAACTTGCAAAGGAAAATGGTGCATCTTTATATGGTAGTCAACCAAATTCTGGTGTAAGTGGTGAGCTTAAGGACAAAATTCAGCAACTCATCAATTCTCAGCCAGTTATGTTATTCATGAAAGGCAACCCAGAGTCCCCTAAGTGCGGCTTTAGTCAAAAAGTGGTTGATATCTTGAGCAAAGAAAACGTAAAATTCGGAAGCTTTGATATCCTGACCGATAATGCTGTCCGCGAGGGATTAAAGGAGCTCGCAAACTGGCCAACATTTCCGCAGCTTTACTGCATGGGAGAGCTGCTTGGTGGTTGTGACATTGCAATTGCAATGCATGAAAGTGGAGAACTTGCAGAAGTTTTCAGAGATCATGGAGTGGATACAGTTGATTTAAATGAGGAGAGAACTACCGAAACCGATGGTGGAAAGGGTGGCATCTTTGTATCCTCTGGCCTTAGTGCTGCTCTGAGTGATCGGCTCAGGGACCTAATAAATCTAGGCGAAGTTGTTCTATTCATGAAGGGAAAACCCGAAGAGCCCAAATGCGGTTTCAGCCGCAAAGTAGTTGATATCCTCCTAAAGGAAAACATTAAATTTGAAAGCTTCGACATTCTCACCGATGATGAAGTTCGTCAAGGTCTCAAAGTATATTCAAACTGGTCAAGCTATCCCCAGCTCTACATAAAGGGGGAACTAATCGGTGGATCCGACATCGTGCTGGAGATGCAAAAGAGCGGAGAACTTCGGAAGTTTCTTGCAGAGAAAGGGATCCATTCTGGAGAAACAATGGAGGATCACTTGAAGCAGTTGGTGAAGTCTTCTACTGTGATGCTTTTCATGAAGGGTACACCTGATGCTCCAAGATGTGGGTTCAGCAAAAAGGTAGTCAATGCCCTGAAAGAGGTAGCTGTTGAATTTGGTTCGTTTGATATTCTGACTGATGAGGAGGTGAGGCAAGGCCTCAAGACATTCTCAAACTGGCCAACTTTCCCTCAGTTGTATTACAAGGGGGAGTTGATTGGAGGCTGTGATATTGTGTTGGAGCTGCACAAGAATGGAGAGTTGGGCAGTATATTATCTGAGTAGGTGACATGAAAATGTAATGGGAAATGCTTTTTGTACTACCACAGACCGAATATGTTGACCGAAACCTGGCAAAAGGACGAAAATACCCCCTGGCCCAAACCGTGTTGCTGTCCTAAGTGGGGGCAATTTGGTCATTTTACGCGATTTCGGTTTAAAAATTCGGTTTTATTGTAGTATGAATAGCGGCTCTCAAATGTAATAGCTATGGCTATTGCACCAAATCTCATATTTTTATTGTGTAGGAGATACATTGAAGAGTAGTTGGTTGTTCTATCTAAAGTCACTTTAGTTTATCATGCATCGTTTGTTGGGTAAAGTGAACTAGCAAGGTTTGAAACCGTTGTATTTTGCCTGAGGACCTTTATTTCCTTGTTTTTTTAATACATTTAATATTTAATAAAAGAAAATGGTGGGGCAAAATTAGTTTTGAATATTTAAATAAAAATTTGATATACAATCAATTTCGATACTGGTTCATTTCTCCGTGCTGCCTCAGGCCGATTCCTTGGTATACAAAGCCAATTTACTGTTGAGTTGTTTAGGGTTTAGGTTTTAGGGTTTAGGGTTTAGGGTTTAGGGTTTAGGCTTTGCGTGAAATTTTATTCTTTGACGCTGAGATGCAAATGGAAAACTACACGATTCAAGGGGATGCCATGAATGTCGTGCTAGCGGTTTATGATGAGTTCGTTTATCCTGAATTATATCAATTTCTTTTAGATAATGTTAAGTTCTTTTTTTTATGATGTTAAGTTCCTATTAGCGTCATACTTGCTTAGGAATTTTTTGGTGTGGTAGGGTTAGTAACTCTGTAAGTCATGCACTTGTGCCTTATGCGAAGTAGTACGCTGATGATGTATCATGGTGATATACGCCTCCATTTTTCATTCTCCTGCCGCTAGGCGATTCCTAGCAAATTTCGATCACATTTTGCTATCATTGTAACGAACACACGGAAAATTGCTAGTTCAAGGTTCAAAAGTATCATATTAAAATTAATTTTGTTGTATTTTTTTACGAACAGGATTAAACTGTTGAATTGTTGAATTGTTTGTTTTGAGAATAAGAATACAGGATTTACATGGTTCGGGTGAATCTCTACTTAACGGAAGGATTTCAATCATTCGTTTGTTTTTTTTGTCTTTCTCATTCTTTCTCATTCTCTCTTCTTTTCATGGCTTACAATTTATAGACTTTTCATCATATGGTAATTCCGGAATTCTGGTACATTAAATCTCGAGAAATCAGGGGAGAGAATCCGGAATTCTCTCCTTTCCTTATTTTTCAACTTTCCAACACTCCCCCTCAAGTTGAGTGGTGGGAGGTACAACACCCAACTTGCTTACAACTTCGTGAAATGATCGCCCTGCCACAGCCTTGGTGAGAATATCTGCCAACTGATCTTCAGAACGTATAAATGGGAATGTGATGATGCCATTTTCAAACTTTTCTTAGATGAAGTGTCTATCAAATCTCGAGAAATCAGGGGAGAGATTTGTCACAAAATCTCTTCTTTCCTTATTTTTCAATTTCCAACACTCTCCCTCAAGTTGAGTGGTGGGAGGTGCAACACCCAACTTGCTTACAACTTCGTGAAATGATCGCCCTGCCACAGCCTTGGTGAGAATATCTGCCAACTGGTCTTCAGAACGTATAAATGGGAGTGTGATAATGCCATTTTCCAACTTTTCTTTGATGAAGTGTCTATCAATCTCGATGTGCTTTGTCCTGGCGTGTTGTACAGGATTCTCGGAAATCTGAATGGCTGCCTTGTTGTCACAATAGAGAGGGCATGGCGCCTCCTGTGAGAATCCTAACTCAAACATCAGTTTCTTGAGCCACAAAATCTCAGCCAACCCTCTTGCAATACCTCAAAATTCTGCCTCTGCACTAGAAAGGGCCACTACCTTCTGTTTTTTACTTTTCTAAGTCACCAAATTCCCTCTGATCAACGTGAAATATCCCGATGTAGACTTGCGGTCTACTGGATTACCTACCCAATCCGCATCAGTATAAGCTTCCATACTCAGGTGTTCATTCTTCCTAAATAGCATCCCGTATCTGTAGTCCCTTTCAAGTATCGAACAATACGTACTGTCGTTTCTCAATGTTCTTTCTGAGGATTGTGCATGAACTGACTCACAATCCCAACTGCATAAGCAAGGTTAGGTCAAGTATGAGACAGGTAGATTAGTTTTCCCACAAGATATTGGTACCTCTGCTTATCTACCAGCTCGGCTCCCTCTACTATCTGTAGACTGTGGTTCTGCAACATAGGTGAGTCCACTGGTTTGCACTCCAAGTGACCTGTTTCCACCAACAAGTCAAGAATATATTTTCGTTGCGATATAAATATACCTCCTTTCGACCTCAACACTTCTATTCCCAGAAAATACTTCAACTGCCCCAGGTCTTTCATCTCGAACTCGTTAAATAGACACCTTCTCAACTTGTCAATTTTCTCCTTATCATCCCCTGTAATCACCATATCATCAACATAAATAATTAAGCATGTGATACCTTGTGCACGTCTCTTTGGAAACAGAGTATGATCTGCGTTACTCTGATGATATCCATATCGTCTCATAGCTACTGTAAAGCAACCAAACCAGACCCTCGGAGATTGCTTGAGACCATAGAGGGCTTTCTTATGTCTGCAAACCTCCCCTGGTCGAAAATATTGTGAAAAACCCGATGGACCTTCCATATATACTTCCTCCTCCAGATCCCTATGTAGGAATGCGTTCTTTACATCAAACTGATGAAGGGGCCAATCCCTGTTCGCTACAATAGAAAACAGGACACGAATGGTATCAATTTTAGCAACAGGGGAAAAAGTTTCAGAATAATCTACTCCATAGGTCTGTGTGTATCCTTTGGCTACCAAGCGGGCTTTAAATCTTTCCACGGAACCATCCGCCTTTCTCTTTATAGTAAATATCCATCGGCACCCAACTATTCTTTTCCCTTCCTTCACCATACATCTATCCCATGTGTGATTTTTCTGTAGTGCCTCCATCTCAACCTCCATTGCCTTTTTCCATTCCGGAATCTTCATAGCTTCATCCACATTGCGTGGGATTTCCTCAGTATATAGTGCCATCGCGAACGCTTTGGCAGTTGTAGTCATCCTCCCCCTGAACATGTTTACCACAGGATACCTTTTAAGGCCAGGAACATGGTCTGCAACATATCTTTTCGGAGCCACACCCCTAGTAGATCGATCGGGAAGGACCCGTCTAGGACCAGAAGAATCACCAGAGTCATCAGTATTTATTAAATCACTCACAATAGGTTCCAGAGAACTTACCTGGATATCCGGAGAAGTCTGGTCTGACACCAATGGGCCTCCTGACTGTACCACAGGTGACGCAGGCAGAGGAGGCATGGATGGAACGTGTGGCGGCGGGTCTGGAATCATGGGCGGCTCTATCGGAGGCGCAGGGTATAGAGGTGGTGGGCTTATCCAATCTAGGGGGTCACATTCTCTCTCCCCCTGACCACCAGATTGAGATAGCTTCCGGAAGTAAAAATCAGTTTCCACAAAATCACAGTGAATCGTAGTAAATACCTTCTTTGATACCGGATCATAACATCGATAGCCCTTCTTATGCACCCCGTACCCCACAAATATACATTTCACAGAACACGGATCAAATTTAGTACGATTCACCTTAGGAATATGAACGAACACAGAACAACCAAACACCTTGGGGCTCAAGGTCAAATAATCATGCAAGCGAACATATGAAGATAACATAGCCAGCGGGGTTTTAAAATTCAGAACACGAGTAGAAAGGCGATTGGCTAGATATATGGAAGTAGACAACGCCTCAGGCCATAAATATGATGGAACACAAGACTCAAGCATCAAAGCACGTGTCATTTCAAGTAAAAAACTATTTTTCTGCTCAGCGACTGTAACGATACAGAAATCTCGGTCTGTATGCGGTACTGTATTCGGCATTATTGGATTGAGGGAGATTTTGGTGCACGGGACTAATAATATTTTGGTGCACGTGGTCCCACCTAAAACGCGTAATATAAGAACATATGTGGATACTCATGTATAAATGATATATAAATATTTTTACATTCCTTTCCTAAATTGTTAAATTACCTAAACATTAGTTAAATGGGTAATGACGCGAGATTAGGGGGTGGACGATATATGAATCCCTAGATCCGAAAATTCTCCTAAAACGCACAAGGAGGAGGAACCGTGAGAGTGGGATTTCAATCGCGCGACTATGGTGACCGAAGTAGGAGGTGAAGGGATTGAGGGCCTCTGGCCATAATTATCGCGGCGGTTCACATAACCCCGGGAAGTGGAGAGTTTGCTCCATAAATGGCGAGAAATTGTGCGCATTGTAACGCTTGAAAACGGCAAGAGCTTGGAGGTATAAAAGTCGGTATGGGGAAACAGAGGAAGTACGCCACCTCAATCTCACTCACTATAAGCAGGAGCATACGGGAGCAGAATTCAGGAATCACAGAGGAGGAGGAGGACGACATCTTTTACGGGAGTGGTAAGAACTCTATGGGTGTGAATGAATTGTATAGGAGTTTGATTTTCTTTGGGGTCTTGTGTGAAACTTTCTCTGTTTCCATTCCGAAAATCTAGTGGATGTCTGTTAAAGATCCTCTTTGTGTTGAGTTAAAGCTAGAACTGTTTTTGTAAATAAAATCTGGTGTTGTGTTATATATGGCTAAAATTGAGCAGGGACTGGCCTGCACCATAGGGGAGGAGATATCAACCAGTAAAGAGGAATTATCGAAAATGATCCAGGGATTTTAAGTTTCTGGTGTTAACAAATTAATAAGTCAGTGAATCGGTTTTCAAATTGATAATGTGATATGTGAATGTTAATAATGATATTGTTGGTGAGTTTAGTGGGTTGATGCTCAAGAGCGGACTTTGTGAGGTTAAGCTTATGTGCTTAGAGAGTTGGCTTCGGCCCTGAGATTTCTGGCAGTTGGATCCCTGGCCGAGAGAAGTACTCTTGGTCCCGTGAATTGCCCAGTGAGCAGTCTTGAGCTCTGTGTTATGAGTTGTGATATATACCTTCCTAGGATGTGTTTGGTGTGGTGGTAGGCAGTGAACTGTGGTGGTAAGTATGGTAAGACCAGTAACTCCATCGTGATGCTGATATCTTGGTCTGTTGGTAGCTAATTCTCATGGTGAAATAAGTGGGATATAAACTGTTTGAAACCTTTCTTTCATGAACTATAGATTTCTTACTGGGCTTGTGAAGCTCATGATACTACTATTTTTCTCACAGAAGCAGGCCAGATACAAGAGTGAGGTGCCTTGAAGTGGAGTCTTGAGTCGCTTAGAATCTAAGCAATTTCAGTTCTATAATAAAGTTGTAATGAACTACTTGTCAGTTTTCCTTTGTGGTTCCAAGCCTAAGATGTTTTTTTTTCCTATCAGTACTTTTGTACTTAAAAATCTTGAACACTGCAATATTTGATCTGGATTATCAAGGCATGATTGATGGTGCCTTTACATTTGGTATCAGAGCATAACCTCTCCTGACTTGCCTATTTGCAGAAATAGGTATGGAGAAGTCAGGATGCTCTAAGGGCAAGAAGAGGTCTCAACCCGAAGAGACTGGGAGTGAAGAGATGCAGTTTCTGAGACAGTCCAATAGGTGGTTGCAGACCACAAAGGACAAGATGTTAACACACCTGGTGGAGTGCGAAGAGAAGAGAGCTAGTGGGGAGGAAGGAATGGCCAGGGCCAGACACCTCCAAACTAAACTGATCATCAGTAACTCAGCTCTCCAGGCTGCCCTGTTAGCCGCTGCTGGGACCTATGCGCAGCACGCAGATGTGATCTGGAGGTTGACCGAGGAGAATCACAAGCTGAAGGGACAGCTCCAGTTTCAAACTGGAGTCTCCAGCCGCACTCGCTCAACTGGAAAGAAGACTCCGGCAAAGGATGTTTCTCCAGCAGGGAGGACTACTGCAGGAGGGGGGTCACCAGCAAGTGGAGCTTGGAGACAGATGATGGCTGCTATAGTCCAGATATCCAGTGATGATGATACTGAGCCTAGGAGGGAGGGAGCGGAGACCTCACGCCAAGGAGCAGCAAGAGGAGGGGGGTACAGCTCCACAGAACCTGAAGAGGCAGAATCTGACTAAAGGACTGGAAGAGATGGAGTCAACAGTAGCCAATACACAACTGGAGGCAAGAAGAAGGCGGGGACAGCTCCTAAACTGTTATCCTAGATTAGTAAGGTTTAGACAGTAAATGTCCAAGCCAAGTTGTGTGGTAGTAGGCATAAATAAATGCTGTAACTTCATCTTTCGTACTGAAACGTTGCAATGGGAATCTGGAAAGTTTTAATGTTATAACTGGATTGGAGTTGAGCAGGAGTGTTCAGAAGTTAACTAGTTCTGTGAAGTCATAATTTGACTAACATATTAGAAGAGTGGTTGTAGGAAGAAACTTAAGGGACTAAAGGATTGTAGGTGAGCTTCTATGAAATCTGGGATTCGATTCACATGTTCCTGTTTGCTGCATTTGGGTGAGTGACGCTTACGAATTCATGCTTGACAATTTAATTTGTAAGGAAATCTGGGAATCATGTGGAATTGTATAGGGGTTTTAATTGGAAAACTTGTACTCTTCTTGAATCCAGGTTGCCATTTTGAGAAAGGAATTTTTGCTAATCTTTTTGAAATAGTTCTTCACAAGAAAATCATTTGCGTAAAAGTGTGATTGACGAATTCTAGTTCTATGAAGGGTAGATGGATCGAAATTGTGTCTTATTGTGAGAAAAGATCTTTCGAAAATATTATGACTGTGATTCTGGAAGTTTTCTTGTGTTTCAAAATTGGTCGTTAAGGGAGTACATCTCCTTGTGTAAGCATTGTCTTTGAAGTGTAAAAGGTATGTTTGGTGAGTTCTGGTGTTATTATTCTATGGGTGAGATTACATTGTTGAGCCTAAGAGCTCCAGAGCATGGTGGTGAGTGAGCTCCGAGCTCCAGAGTGTTGGCCTTGTGCCGGGTGTATGGCTTCTACTGCCGTGTTTAGTAATTGGGCCCCTGTCCGAGGAAAGAGCTCTTGGATCCGTGAAGTACCCTGAGAGGAGTTGCGAAATGAGGATTAAGTGACAGCTGAGGAAACCGGGAAAAAGGACTGGATTCCTTCTTTTGTTAGGCGAGAGAATCGAACCAGGATCAAAACTACTTTCCGACACTATGAAGTACCATCTCAGCTGAGTGAAATTCCTCGTTTTAGGGTGGTACGAATTAAATAATTAAGACAGGGTATAAATGACCTTGCCGGCTATATACATGTGTAAAAGGTATAAAAGGGGGAGGGCCGTTTACATTGTCTCATCGCGTGATACGGAGTGCGCGGAGGGAATTACGGTAGTAGAGGAATACATGCGCGATGTTATTATCTTGAATTAAATTGGTACTGCACGGTGTATATAGAATCAAAATTGTATGGTAAAGTGATTTCTATTCTAAGTAGATTCCTTTTAAGAATAGTTGGAGCTAACGTGCTACTGCTGCAAACAGGTTATGGCAGGAAGGAACGCACTCGTGCTCATTCGGCCAACGCGTAATGGGTCCCACGTACTGAAGCCACTGAGACGGCACCAACCACGGTCGTAACGGTCATGCCTGAACTAACTGCGGATGCGATAAGAGCCCTAAATGCGTGGGCCAGCAATTGAGCCCCAACTCCGGAGGTCAACCTTGGGGCGGTTTCGGGTGGACGGGATAACATACCTACTGATGTGAGGGGTGCTATGAGTTTAAAAACTCAATTTGCCGCTTTGCAGAAAATGCGAATGCCTACGTTCGAAGGGAATAAAGTCCCCGAAGAAGCGATCAAGTGGATGGAGGCCCTGGAGAAAGGACTTCGTATATCTGAGACTATGGAGACTCTTAAAGTGGAGGTAGCAACTGCATTCTTGGGGGATGGGGCCTTGGAATGGTGGGGGAGTGTGGTTACCGGATTGACGAGCCGAGGACCACTAACTTGGGGTGTGTTCTACGATGCGTTCACGCGTTACTTCATTCCACCAGGGTGGCAGAATAAACAGATGATAGCGTTTGATCAATGTGCTCAACAGGTGGGGGAGACAGTTTTACAGTTTAACACTCGATTCCACGCTTTGGGAAGGTACTCTCCTATGGTGTTGGGCAACCCAATTCTCAAACTGCACCGTTTCCGCCAAGGACTATTGAGCGCGAACCGAATGGCACTTACGGGAGTAATTACCACTGATTACGATGTACTGTTGGATGCTGCTGTACGAGTGGAAGCAGAATTTGAATGGCGCGAGGGGGACAGTCGTCGCCCAAAGGGAAACGATAATCGCACACTGCCGTTGGCAACTCCAGCAAAGAAATCCTCTCCTCGTATCAACACTACGCAACGATCAACAAATACTTATGGGGATTGGTCGAACAGGCACTGCTTCAATTGTGGACAGCGTGGACATGGAAGAGCCCGTTGCACGGCTAATGCGAATAACCTACCAAATCAGCCAAGGGGGCAGCTTCCACCACTACCGCCTCCAAATAACAATGCGGGAGCGAAGCCGGCAACCACTACAGTACCGGCAAGAGTGTTTGCCCTTACACAAGAGCAGGCTAATGGGATGGGCACGGTCATCACAGGTAATCTAACCGCTTACGGAAATTATGCTTACACTTTGTTTGATAGTGGAGCCGAACTATCATTGATAGCTCAAGATTTTGTATCTAAAGTGAAAGCCTCAATAGTACCGTTAGGAGTCAATTACCTTGTAAGCTCGCCTACGAAGAAAGCCATACTAGCAACCCAAGGTGTGAAGCAATGTCCATTAGGTGTAGGTGGGCGGGAATTCTTAACAGACCTCGTCATGGTGGATATACAAGATTTTGATATCATACTGGGAATGGAGTGGCTGGCGGTAAACTATGCAACAATTGATTGCCGAGCAAAAAGTGTACACTTCAATGTACCCGACAGTCCTCCATTTACGTATGCCAGTACATCCAAGAATTCGGCTGAGCTGCGGGAGGTCTTACTGTCCGCCATTCAAGTGGAGCGCCTTATTAAACAGGGACAACCTACGTATTTGGCAATTTTAAGCAGTACCAATGTCAGGGTAGATGGCACTTCGGGAATTGCTGTGGTGGAAGAATTCAAAGATGTGTTTCCAGAAGAGCTACCTCATCTGCCACCGAATCGTGTTGTGGAATTTGGAATCGATTTGATGCCCGGGGCGGCCCCAGTCTCCAGGGCTCCGTACCGAATGGCAGCACCGGAACTGGAAGAATTGAAGGTGCAACTGCAGGAATTGATTGATCGGGGACAAATTAGGCCAAGTGCTTCACCATGGGGTGCACCGGTCTTGTTTGTCAAGAAGAAGGACGGAAGTATGCGTCTGTGTATAGACTATCGGGAAATCAATAAAGTAACAATTCGGAATAAGTATCCCCTTCCCCGGATAGATGACTTATTCGATCAGTTGACAGGCGCCAGCGTGTTCTCAAAGATCGACCTACGCTCGGGGTACTATCAGATGAAGGTGAAGGAGGAGGATGTTCCTAAGACTGCCTTCCGGACTAGGTATGGACACTACGAGTTCTTGGTGATGCCGTTTGGGCTAACCAATGCCCCAGCTGTTTTTATGGATCTAATGAATAGAGTGTTCCACGAGTACTTGGACAAGTTCGTGGTGGTATTTATAGATGACATCTTAATTTACTCGCCGAACCGAGAGCAGCATGGACAGCACTTACGTATGGTATTACAGCGACTAAGAGAAGAGAAGTTATACGGCAAAATCACTAAGTGTAACTTTTGGATGGAGGAGGTAACATTCTTAGGACATGTCATATCAGGAAGGGGCGTAGCGGTGGATCCCGCGAAGGTAGAAGCAGTGATGAAATGGCCGGAGCCTCGAAATGTTGCGGACATAAGAAGCTTTTTAGGATTGGCCGGTTACTATCGTAAGTTTATTGAGGGTTTCTCGGCTCTGGCCCGACCGTTAACAAGGTTGACACAAAAAGGAGTAAAGTTTGCTTGGAACACCGCATGTACCTCTAGCTTTGTAGAGTTGAAACATCGGTTATCAACGGCTCCGGTATTAACCCTACCCAAGGCTGGGGAAGCGTATGTAGTATATAGCGACGCATCAAAGGAAGGTTTGGGGTGTGTCCTGATGCAGAGTGAAAAGGTCATTGCTTATGCTTCTCGTCAATTAAAGAGTTATGAGGTCAATTATCCAACTCATGACCTGGAATTGGCAGCGGTCGTGTTTGCTTTAAAGATATGGAGGCATTATCTTTATGGGGTAAGGTGCACGATTTACACCGACCATAAGAGCTTGCGCTATATCTTCACTCAGAAAGAACTGAACATGCGGCAGCGCAGGTGGATGGAGTTGATTAAGGACTACGACCTAGACGTTCAATATCACCCAGGAAAGGCCAATAGGGTGGCAGATGCGCTCAGTAGGGTGGGAAACCGGACTGTGTCGGCCACACTGGTAAGGGAATGGGATAGTGTGGAAGTGGAAGTGGTGACGTCGATAGAGACAAAGATGGCGGCCCTTGCGCTAGAGCCCAACTTAGTAAGCCTAATCAGGGATGCACAAGTAGCCGACAATAGTATACAACGAGCCCTGACGGGTGAGGACGGTGAACTCGGGAGGATCACGACGACACGTGATGGAAGAATTAAGAAATATGGGCGTTTGTGGATACCTGAAAATAAGGAGCTAAAAACGGAGATATTAAAGGAGGCGCACTCGTCCACTACCGCGATCCACCCTGGGGTAGCCAAAATGTATCAGGATTTGAGGAAATTATATTGGTGGCCAAATTTAAAACGAGAGGTTGCGGAATTTGTGTCCAAATGTCTGTCGTGCCAACAAATTAAAGCCGAACATCAGAGGCCAGCAGGAATGTTACAACCCTTGGACATTCCAATGTGGAAATGGGAACATATAACCATGGATTTTGTGACGGGACTTCCGGAAAATTCGAAGCAACAGGATGCGATTTGGGTAGTTGTGGATCGGCTTACTAAGAGTGCCCACTTTGTACC
>JAOYMZ010038243.1:0-15560 GCA_025802335.1 Pinguicula primuliflora | reverse complement strand
GAGCAAACATATCTCCCACAGCTCCCAACTCTGAATCTTCTTCCCAAGCTGCAAGACCCTGCATAAGTGGTGATCTTGTATCATGATATCTTCCTACAATTATGAGTTCATACTGATCCTCCATGGACCGGATCACCGCAACGACTCCTGTTCCGTCTGTTACTACATGTTCTATGTACCCAACCATCGAATTTCCTGCGTTTTGGCTTCTGATTCGATTCACAGCATCATCATCCAATCTGGCTTCATCTGCATTTCCTGTTGCAACATCAATGTGTGCTAGGATTCGGACTACAGTCAGCTGAATGTTCCTTTGGCCTACCATCCTAGCCCCTATAGCAATCCCTTCCCTGTCATCCGTCCCGCCGATGAAGAAAATTGCAGCACGGCATAAATAGCATGTGCCTAACTCGGTACCAAACCCCCTTATGCTTGCTTGATCAACAATAATTCCTACAGTGCAAGGTGCCACTTGAAGAAGTTTATCAATCATGATCTTGGCAGCCGCATCGGATGATTCCTCCATCCCGCTTCCGGGTGATCTCCGGTTGAAGGGAGCAATTATAAGGGATGCTCTCCTTTCAATAGCCATTTCAAATACTTGGTCGTGCATGGTTGCAGATGAACAGATTGCAGTGAAGGGATGCACTGAGACTGTCCCATGGTGCCTTTGCTGCAAATAGTTAAAAGCATTGACAATGCTTCTTGAAGCGGCCGCCTTCTTGGATTGCACCCTATTGAGTTTGTGGGGGATAAGGATGGGGTGCGAATGTCCTAAAAGCTGAACAAGGTGGATCAAACATATATTAATAGGGGAAAGTCTGGATGGATGGAGGGTTTCAATGAGATCAATGATGGGAGGAACGCTTTCATTGTGGTGCACGCAAGCAACTATATTGAGTCCAGAATCTGGTCTCAAGTCCATCACAGTTCTCCTCTTTTCGACTGCTTCGCGCCTCAACGAATCGTGTAAATACCGCAGAATGGGTGTGATGCCACCGGTCACGAGTAACATAGATAAGCACATGACATTCCATGCTTCCTCGTGTATAGCCTAGAGTCACTCAAGAACATATTAGTTTCTGACCGAGGAGCCAAAGATGTAATAGAGCTTTGTACTGATATACTGAGCATACCTTGCTTTGCCTCATCATTTTGTACAATCCCAACTCGAGAACACCCTGGGCGTTCATCATCATGCCGATTCGAATGGCTTCCATGAGAGACAAATCCGTGTAGACTGAAGCAATCACAGCTCCAAGGAACTTGCCAGAGGTAGCCAGGAATATGGTACACTGCACCACTAAATAGCTTCCCAATTTTACAGAGAATATATCAGTTACCATGCCACTCTTGACAAAGTAGAGAGGCATGAAGAGCCATATGGTGATGAAATCCATCTTCTCCACCAGTGCTGATCCCAACGGAGGCCCGGCAGGTATTGCTATTCCATAAAGCAAAGGGCCAAGGAAAACATTCAGACCGACAACTTTACTGCAGAAACCACTCGCTAGAGCTCCAACCAGGACCATGGATATGAATCCTTGGGTCAGAGGTTCCCCTGCAGGGTGTTTCCTCATTTCCCATAGAATTATGGGCCGTACTACGAAGGCTATTGCGAGGGCGAATGTAACAGCTATACCAAGTGTTTGCATGTTCCTCATGATCTCTCCGCCTGTATGCTTTGTAAGGAATGTGGCAGTTACAACGCAGAATCCAAGCAGGTTACTGACCAAGGAAGAAGAAAGTGCCCTTCTCCCAACTTCAGAGTTCACCATTCCCAGTTCAGTGAGGTAATGAGCAATCGTGGGAAAGCCGATCATGGAAGAAACCGTAGCCACGGACAAAAGAGAGGTTGCTGTGTCCGGATCAAGATAAAGTTTCCCGGTGAGTAGGAAGAAGGAACCTGAAATGCTCAAGACCATGGAAAGGAACACGGCTGAAGTGCCCACGCAGATGTCTTGCACTTGAATCTTTTTCAGAATCCATGGGTCCATTTTTACTCCAATCAAAAAGAAATAGAACATGCATCCAAATACAGCTGCTGTGTCCAGCATTATCAAACTTTTAAAAGGATACACAACTGCAGCAACTCCGGAAATCCTGCCAAGGAAGGATGGGCCTAATAATAAACCTCCCTGGTGCATTGACATTATCAGTTTCAGTCCTACCATTAGATATTAATCAGATATGCCTTAGACATGGAAACGGTGAAGCTTACAAGTATCTGCACCACCATGCTGGGTTGGCCTAGGGGTTTGAGCATACGTGACATGAGGAGAATCACCATTGTAGCCAAGGAGAACTGCGCCAGAATGAGAGGGACTGAATAATCCAAAGGATTGGTATCGCGAAAGAGTCCCCCGGAATTGATCATACCAATCGTCGTGCAAATGGATGAATAATTTTCAATTGGGTGGTATATGTGTTCATAGGAGATAAAGTCCTCAGGTTCAGCTGCAAAAGAACCCATTCTGAATCCGAACAACACAATGTTGCCTCTTTCCCGAACCACCGCCAAAGGCGATCACCGGTGTCAACCGACCGGTGATCACCAAATGAAGGTGGCTCCGACCAACCTCTCCGACACAAAAAGGACGGAGAGATTGAGGGAAGGGGAAAATGAGACCGGCCTAAAATGATCAGTTTGAATTCCCTCATCCTACTGCCGTAGAAGGGAATGGGACGAATCGATGCTTGAATTAGGTGAGCATCTAAATATCAGCCACTTGGTTGGCAATGGATAAAGGGGCTCCAACGACCAACATTTCATTAGTAAGAAAGATCACATTTTTAACATTGATCCTCCTTTTAAAAAGAAAAACAGAAGTCCGAATAATGCAATTTTTTTCTACAACCTTGTGGCCCGATTTTTACAAATTGACACTCATCGGTCTTTTCTATAAACCTCTCGGCATTTTCCGGCCGACCGCCTAATTTGGGGCTGTTTGGGCCGTCGGACAGTCCCTCGGCTGGGCAGCATTTTAACTTCTACATGGCGTTTCTTTGTTTTTGAAGGTATGCTATGGACAGAACGACTGATTTCGAAACTCTAAGATATATCGAAGAGAAGCTCTGCTACAAATTTTTTTTTTTAGCTCTGCTATATAAGGTTAACGTAGCTTCACATTTTTCATCCACTTGCACCCTCAAACATACCGTAACATTTGCAGTTCGTGCCAGTTATGATTACAAAAGGGAATATCAGTTGGGATTCCAGACTGCCATCCTTGTTAAAAAATTATACTGTAAGTTTAATATCGGTAAGCTGATATCCTTTCCTTCTAGGCATCGCCGAAATAATGTTCTTAACGATATAACTTCAATAAATAGCTCCCAGATGGAAAAGTCATCAAAGTTGGCATGGAGAGGTTTCAAGCACCTGAAGCTCTTTTCACCCCGGTATGTATATATATACATGGCATGCAAAATCATGTATTTGAACAGGAAATACCAATAAGTTTGATTAATTCTCCATGTTTCTGGGTTTGTCTTTGTTGCTGTTTTGGTCTCCCTGTTCATTCTTAACAAGTTGCTTGTTGCTGTAATGATTTGATTGCATCACTATATTACTGTATCAGAGATGCAATTTCTCATGGTGGTGGCCATTAGAATTATTGTTTTATCCGATAAAAATATCTCACATGCTTACAGTTTATGTTACTTACACGGCTGAGTTTTCCCATTTTGAGTTGTTTTCCAATCTTTTGTTTTTTCTCGTTTTTCCTCTTTATCATCACTTCATCAGACTTTTATACATCCAGGAACTGATCGACGTTGAAGGGGATGGAATGGCCGACATAGTACTTACATGTATTCAGGATATGGATATTGATAATAGAATGCTGGTAAGGAAAGCTTTTTCTTTCAAGGAAAGCTTTATGAAGTTCTCATGCATCCAAATTGTATCCTGGATTGCCTAGTCGGTAGTACACATTGTACAAGGATCATGTATCTCAGTATAGTATCAATTATATCAAGTCGTTTCCTTACTTGTTTCTCACAAATTTTTTATATAATGTGGAATACAGCTTTCTAACTTTAAAGCAGTGGTGCAGACACTACTACTCAATGATGAAAAATTAGTAGCTCATTGCACTGCATACCTAGCACCCTGTAATTAGTTGAATAGATACTTTTGGACTTTTACTCATTAAGCTGCTATTTCATTGATTATCTTTCATGGAGTTCTCCATAGCTCTGATGATACCCAAGTGTTCCTTTGTTGGGGATTTATATTTGGATATTGCAGTATTTGGCTGTGTTTCTTTGGACATGTTCGCATAGAAGGCCTATGCCTTTGCATTCCTTCTTCTCAATAAACTTCATTTTCTCCTGGATGTGCTTAGTCCTATATTTTTCTGCAGACTGGAGAAAGAAATACCAGACCGCTATCTTGAAGTTTTTTTAAAGGGAAACAAGGACGGCTTGAAGGTAAATTCATCCTTGTCATAAAAATGTTCAATTTGGTTGTTGGAAAATCCGTTGTTCCTTCTGTTGTTTTAAAGGAATATAGGAGATAATATTCCTTCTGTTGTTATTCCTTCGACTGCGGATAGAAGTAATGAATTTGAAATTATGTAAAACGAGACACGGGATTTACGTGGTTAGGCAAATTTGCAAGCTCCACACTAGAGATCTTGTTCTCCGTTTTTGTTTTTGTTTTCTTGTGTTTTTCTACTATACACTTTACATATATATATAGGCAATAATTCCCGGAATTATGGTAATCCCGGGAATTCAGGTCCTTATAATCTTTTCCTTTCCAACAAGAAGATCCACCAAGGAGAAAGCATATGGTGTATCATGGGTGCTAGTGCTACTCGAGAATCTTGTTGTTTAAAACATTTCTGTAATGACTCTTCAAAGGAGTTCATCTAAGTTTTCACTGTTAAGCCTATCCAATCTTTAATCCGTCTGAGCCACAACCGCAAACTGTTTTACCATGTCTAGTTTTTTACACTCTCAGGATGGTAGACACCAAATGCAGATACAGCACCAAGAAACATTCAAGACATGGAATAGACGAGGTAAAATTTTTATTTCCCACACACCGTAGTGTCTCTCTTGGATGGTCTATAACTCAATGCATTCAGACTGTAAATGCACATATTGGATCTCCTCGAATTGATGGAGATCTCATCCGTTGTCGTCCGAAACCCCGGGACATCACACGCAGATGACAAGGTTGAAATTACTGTTGCCCTGCAGGAGTTGCCAACAGCTTTATCCCTTGCACATTGAACACCATCAACAGAGGGCACTTCCAGCTTGTAGATACCATACTTGTTAGTCGTTCTGTTCACTGAAAATGTTATCTCTTCCCTGGTCCTCGGAGAAATTGCCTTGAATACACAGTCCATCTTGACCTCAACCCCTGTTTAAACACAATAAAAGAAGAAAACTATCTGCATTCAGATGGAATGTTTTACAACTAATTAGAAAAGAAGGTACATTTTTTTTTCTGTTGGTGAGTTTTTTACCTGGCAAGAAGTAACTATGCTTGGAGAATGAGTTATTTGAGCAGATATCACAATACACCATGCCCATGACAGTGATTTGTGGGTTGGGATTGAATCTTGCTGTATCAACTTTCAGAAAGAGTGGTAAAGTCAAGAGGAAAGAAGACAGAAAGAGAAAGGTCGATGCCATTGCAGGTGACACTGTAAAAGGGCCAAGAATGTGAAGTGCTCTGGAGCTCTTGAGATAAGGAGATGGTGGAGATTATGATTCTATCTTCCCACCATGTTTGTAAATAAAATTGTTAATGAATGCCAGGCAGGTGAGGAACTCTTTTGAGCAAAGAGTTAAAGCTCCTTTTTTTTTCACACGCATATAAAACAAATACATGTGAACATATCTTGGAAGATTGCTGGTAAAAAGATGCTTGTGCAATGGTCCCACCCATGGAAGGAAATCAAAAACGAGGTAAGCTTGACTGAAGGGATGTATCGAGTAGCTGAACTTGGGCATCTCCTGGTTATAGCCTATCTGGGGAAGATCGGCCCAACAAACGGGTGTTGAACCCTAGAAGAAAAGCGAGTCTGTGGACAATGAGGTCTCGTGTATGTGAGTGGGGTTTGTTTGGAGATGTAGATATTCTCGTCAAAACTTGGGTATCTCCAGGTTATAGAACTGAAAGGGATTCAAACTACACACCACCAATTCAAGATCGTATGCTCTTATCTGGGGAAGATCGGCCCAACAAACGGGTCTCGAGCCCTAGAAGAAAAGCGAGCCTGTGGACAGTCATGTCTCGTATGTGTGAGTGCACGTGTGGGGTATGCTTGGTAGGAATGCAAGTATTCTTATCAAAACCGTGACGAGAAAACAATGAATGTGTCTGAAATTACAAGTACCGAAGTGTTAGCTGACAATTTTGATCTTGAACTCAGTTTTAGAACCGTAGCTAAGGACAACAGTAGGTACCATAAGTTCGGCACCCGAAAAAAATTGCTTTAAAGTAGAGCATATGAAAGGCTGGAAGGATCAGAATGGGTTGAGAAAAGAAGGATCGAGAGAAATTAGTTGAAAAGGGGAACTATCAATAGCGATAGAGATCTGTGGAAGAGGTTGAGGCAGAAAAGGTTGTGGGGAGTATCAAAGATTCAGAATAGAAGGGGGTGACTATAATCGTTATGCAAATTTTGGGAACCTACATGATAGAATGGTGGCCACACAGCTCAAACACCAACAAATCAGACATCACATGGAAAGGAGGAACATAATCTAGGCAGTAAATCAAGTGCAGAAATCGAAAAACAATCAATCAAAGAATATAATCAAGTGCAGAAATTTTGAGAAATTATGTGTCTTACTGCTGGCAGGACAACAAGTCAACCTGATGGCAGCGAGTCTTGTACAACTTTTGCAGCGAAAATTGGCTACATTTGATGCATACGAGCTTAAGCATGTGTCTCGGAATGAAAATGGACGGGCTGATCAGCTTGCCAAGGCTGGACTATCCAACGTTGCACGACATCTTCTTGTCTTCTTTCAGGAACCCTCGTGGGCGGAAGCGATCGTTGGTCCAGCAGATCTCTCAATTGATCCTTCCAGTGTAGCCATCTGGGACACACAATCGGAAATACAAGCACTCCGAAGATCACAGCAGGGGGAATTGCCATGGATTCCTAACCCGACCTCACCTCATGATATTCCAGCCCTGTCTGCTATGTTGGTGGCCCGATCTGGTGATACTAGGTTTCAGTTTGATCCTCCGTGATCATCTTTATAGCATTATCAGTGTATTGACAGTAGACCTCCCCTTGTATTTAAAAAAAAACAATATAATTATGCACCCTATGTAAGTGGTTGATATTTAAATGTGTTGAATTTTCGTAGTAAAAATTTGATCGTTGATAAAAATTTGTAGCAAAGGTGCAGGATACGGTGACAGTAAAAAAAACAGGATTTTAGACATGATTTTCAATTCCGGCCACTAGGATTGCCTATTGACGGAATTGGGCACATCGTTAGAAAGCTTATACATAGAGTTGAATATATTCAAGTTTTGGTGATATTCTGACGACGTTATCACCGTTTAACAGAGGGTTATAAATTTCCTTGAGTTAAGTAGTCCTAAATAGGGTTTTGGAAAATTCTGGCGACGAAGTCGCCAGAACTTAAACTAAATATGGGGCTTTTCATCTACAATGTATAATCTTTCTAACGATGTGCCCAATTCCATCAACGGACAATCCTAGTGGCATGCATGTATAAAATCATGTCACCGGAACCTGCCCCTTTAGCAAATCAAATACCAATTATATTAAACCAAAAATTATTTACAAACTACATCACCGACACTTAAGAACACGTATGAAGATGAATTTAATTCATACACAAATTCAAAACACATTCTACATTTTCTTCGAAATCCAAGAATGTGTATGCATTCATCAGGCTTTCTTTCCGAAAATCTTCCCATAACCGGCGCTTGATTTTGCAGAAGATGATCTCCGGCTGGAATTCGGCTTGGTCGAAAATTGCCCTATTTTTGGTGCGCCAAATTTGCCACACCGTGGATATCCAAATTGTAATCCAGATTTTGTTATCAGCCGATCTCCTGCTTCTGGCCATATGAGCTTGAAGGTTTTCCCATGGGTTCACAAATTGAATTTTGTAATCACATCCCAACCAGGTATAGATTCGCTGCCATACTCTTGCAGTTTCGGTACAATGGACGAACAGATGATCCGCAGATTCATTCGCCAGATAGCAGATCTTGCATTCCAATGTAAGTCCCTGAACTCCTCTTATATATAGATTGTCTAGAGTAGGAATTCTGTCCAGAAGAACACGCCAGCCGAATACATTTTCTTTTAGCATAGCAACACTTTTCCATACAATTGAAAATTGATTATAGGTCACCATTCTGTTGTCAGATATGTACCATATTTGCTGATATGTTGTTTTAACTGTGTAGATTCCAGATGGATGTTCTCTCCATGTCCATTTATCTATCGACTCTCTGTTGATATTGATCTCAACAATTTGTTCATTCAGAGATAGTTGCAGAGTAGCATCAGGTATGTATTCCTCATTTAACCAACTGCAAGTCCAATTTTGTTGCTCCATACTGTTTTTTGGCCCACGGTAGTGAATTTATCTGCAACTTGTATGTATAGTGTCGGGAACTGATCACATAACCTATTTCCTGGCATCCATAGGTCTTCCCAAAAATAAGTGTCGTGCCCATCCCCTATCAATCTTGTTGCATTTCTCCAAAACCATTCAACATTTCTGATTAGGCTCAGTAATAGTCGCCACCAGGTAGAGTATGTTTTGACATTTTGTGTTATACTTTCAAAGAAAATCGATCTATAGAAGTCTCCATACTTGCTTTCTAGCACCTCTTTCCATAGCGGATTTTCCTGGTTTTCATGCTTTTGCAGGAGTCGCCATCCCCATTTACCAATCAGGGCCATATTAAATTCTTCCAGAATTTTGAATCCTAGACCACCATCTTCCATAGATTGACATAAGTCTATCCATGCTACCCATGCAATTTTTCTGCCAGCATATACTTTTCCACCCCATAGAAATTGTCTCTCTAGCTTTACCATCTTATTAAGTACTGTTTTTGGAGCTTTGTATATAGACATCAGATACAAAGGAATGCTAGTGATCACTGACTTTAAGAGAATCATTCTTCCTCCAAAAGATAGGTAGTATAGCTCCCAGCTTGTCAGTCTCTTTTCCATTTTATCCGAAGTTGGTTTCCATAGTTTGCATTTCGTAATATCTTCCCCCACAGGTAGGCCAAGATAGTTAAATGGAACTGCTCCTATAGTACATCTCATTTCTGCAGCGAAATCAGTTAGTTCCTGGTCAGGTACATTCACACCGTATATTCTTGTCTTTTGGAAGTTGATTTTGAGTCCACTTACCATTTCTAGACATTTTAGGGCCATCTTTACTCCCTTTATGTCGGACAAAGTTCCATCACTGAAGATTAAAGTATCGTCTGCATATTTATAGTTGCCTCAAGTTTACTTCTCCTATAGAAAAACCTTTGTAGTTGTTTACTCTATAGGATGCTCTTAAGATCCATTCCAGGGCTTCCGCCGCAATAAGAAATAGGAACGGAGATAGTGGATCACCCTGTCTCAATCCACGTTGAGGTTTGAACTCCCTGGTAGGACTGCCATTCACTACGATAGAGATTGAGGGAGTAGAGATGCATTCTTTGATCCAAGATAGGAATTGGTCTGTGAATTCCATTTTCATCATTATGTCTAGCAGAAAGTCCCAGTCTATTGAGTTGAAAGCCCTTTGGAAGTCCACTTTGATCATAACTAGCCGTTTCCCAGTTTTTCTTGCAAAATCAATAGCCTCATTCGCACATACCACACCATCTATAATATTCCTGCCCTTTAGGAAGCCAGTTTGTCTTTTGGAAATCAGATTAGGCAAAACTGCCTTCAGTCTTGCTGATAGCACTTTTGCAAGGATCTTATATGCACAATTGATTAGAGATATAGGTCTAAAGTGTGCTAGAGTTATAGGTCTGTCGGTTTTCGCTGCCAGTAAGATGAATGATGCATTCAAACCCTTTGCAATTTTTCCTGTTTCATAGAATTCTGTGAGGAAATTCAGAAAGTTAACTTTTAGTAGTTCCAAGAATTTCTGTATGAAGTTGAAGTTTATACCATCTGGACTAGGACTTTTATTTCCATTGCAACTCTACACTGCGGTCTTTATTTCTGCTTTCGTGAATGGCTGAACCAGATCTGTGTTTTGCTCAACTGTTAGGTTCAGACTTGGATTTGGCATTATCCTTGGTTTAAAGGGCTTTGATTGTACAAATTGACTTTGGAAATAGTATCTCAAGCCTTCTTTGACTTCGTGTACCTCTTCCATCCAATAGTCCCCAAAGAATCGTCCATGAATGTCCATCTGATATCTGCATTTTCTTAGGGCAGCACGAAAGAATTTTGAGTTGGCATCTCCTTCTAGTATCCATTTTTGTCTAGACTTTTTATATATAATGGATGTTTGGTATTTTTGCAGTTTTTTCAACTCGGCCCAGCATGATTTTTTCATTTCTATTTCCTTATCAGTGAGGACATCAGTAGCAATCTTTGCATCGAAGAAACTTATAGTGTAATGTAGGTTTCTGATTCTTGCTGGTACATCTCCATTTTTCTCTTTATCCCATTCTCTGATATCTGCTCTCAACCTCTTTAATTTGCATTTCAGTAGATCACCACCACTTATAGGAAGGTGCTGCTGTTCATTCCCACTCTGAGCTACCACCTGAATCAGTGACAAATCTTTCAACCTGATGTCATAGCATCTAAATGGTTTAGCTCCCCAGTCCTTAGCACCTTCCAAGCGGAGAATAGGTGTATGATCCGACAGTTCTCTATCCAAGGTAGTTAGCCTGAGTTTAGGCCAGTATGCCAGTAAATTTACGCTCAGTAATATCCTATCAAGTCTACTTGCACCCTGTCCATTTGGATTAAACCAAGTAAAGTCTGCATTGGTGAGGGGTACATCCACCAGCTCAAATTTTGAAATGAATTCCGAGAACATGTTTCCTTCATTAGCTGCATAAGGAGACATTCCGACTCTCTCTGTCTGACCTCTTAATGTGTTAAAATCTCCCATTATACATCATTTGTCTTCTAAGTTGACCATTCTGTAGGTTTCAATTTCCTGCCACAGAAGCTTCTTCAGGTTTAATGGACATGGGGAATACACACAGAGTATTGTCATTTTCTGTCCCTCATAATAACCTGATATTCCAACATAGTAATTTCCTTCCCATTCTGCTATTTTTTTGAAAGCAGATGTTTGCCACGTAAGTAATATTCCTCCAGATGCTCCATTGGAGTTTTTATTTATAAAGTCCACATCTTGCTTGTTTTCCCAGAGTTATGTAACATCACTTCTACTTAAAGATTTGAGTTTTGTTTCTTGAACACCCACCATTTGCGCTCCTTGTTTTTTCATCATTGTTTTCAACAGCCTTTTCTTGGTAGGATCCCCCATTCCTCTTATGTTCCAACTAAGGATCTTCATTTAGTTAACTCATTCTCTTGTGTTTGAGATCCAGCTTCAATTGCAGCAGCTGTCATCTCGAGGGCTGGTTCATATCTCCCCATTTCTCTGATTTCTATGTTATCAAGCACCAAATTTTGTACTGTTTCATTTTCGCAACCTTCTAGATCAATATCTATTTTGTCACAGTACTCTATAAACTCCAAGATATCCTTTTTGGTCTCATTCCAGACTTCCCAATTTCCTCTCATCCGCTTTTTGTCCAGATACTGCTCATACTGTTTTTCCATGGTATTCAACATTCTTGTACCTTAGCGAATAGAGATAAATATTCTTCCTGATCTGGACCATTAAAGGGGACAATTTGCATAGGTACATTTGGGGGACTTTGAATCTCAGCATTTTTTTGGATTCTCTACTATTTCAGGTATTTCTACTCTGCAATCTTGGACCAGTTGGTCTTCACTCAGTTTGTTTGGTATAGATATTTGATCTCCTGAGTGCATATTGTTTTCCTCATCTCCACTGTCTTAACAATTTCCCGGCGTAGGATTCTCAATGGAGATATAGTTCTTGTCTGTAGAGTAATATCAGCTTCTTTGGAGGATTGTTCCTCCTCCACTGTATTGTCTTTCAGCGTCTCACGACCAGCCTTTATTTCTGTCAGAGGTGAGAAAGTGTTGCTTAGGGTGACTAGTGGACTTTGGATTGGAGCCTTTCCTTCTCGCTGTCTCACCACCTTTGGAGAGGTTTCTTTCTTATTTTCACAGGATGGGCAAGTTTTTTCCTCCTGGATCCATATTTGATGCTCATATCCTTCTACCTCCACCTTGATGATACTATCAATTTGTTCCAACTGCGAGGTTTGAATCATTAACCGTGGATCATATATTTTCTTCCTCGAGAAAGTGTCATCATCTGATTTAATGAAATAACCCAATCCTTCAGTTAGCCATTTGTAGAAACGTTGTGACATACAAGAAGGAGGGACTCCTCTTACTTGGATCCAACATCTCCTACTAGTACTTTCTTTTAATACAGAGTCATCCGACCACGATCTCATCGATACAAATAAGTTTAGCATATCATCGGTTTGATCCTATAATAGTCTTCTTTTCATGTCTTCAGATTTTGGAGTAAGGAGTCTTGTTGAGTCATCAATAAAGGAAATATCCACATCCAGATATCCTTGTCTCTGCAAGACAAACACCACGTCTTCATCAGAACTTCCTTGTCCCATAGTAGCAACCAGACTGAATGCCATCCATTTCTTTTCAGCAGGAGTGGGTATGAAGCAGCCTCCTTGTGCCCAGGTTTTATCTTTAATTTCCTGCTCCATTACGTCCACAGTATTGTCTGATATCATGTCCGCAAATGCAGTTTTTCATTATGGCTTTGATTTGTCATTATGCCTCCTTGGCTTTGATTTTTCACTACGGCGGATGCGGTTTTTCGTTAAGCCAAAATTTATAATTTTTTGTAATTATTTCAATCGTTTTGTATAGAATAATAAATTAGTAATTGGGTAATGAAATAATTGGATAAATAACCTCCGCGAAAATCATATTTCGAAATGTAATCTTCTATTTCATTTTTGATTTACTTTTATTATTCTTTTACTTAAAAGTCATTAAAAGAAAAGGAAGAAAAGAAATAAAAGGCTAAACCGTCTTAATACCTTCTAATCAAGTCAATAGCCAGAAGACTTTTTTTTACTGTATCATCTCCGATGGTGAAAAAACCTAGAGTTTAAAAGTATAAACCATGGGTGCCGCCATCGCAGCCTTAGCCGATTCAGTTACCGCCCTTGTCGTGATCGTCTCCGACCTTATTGTTGTCGCATTTATCGACTTCCGTGCCATCGTCGCTTTTTGCAATCGTATTCGCCTTCGAAGCCGCACACCTCGTCGCACTATGCAACAACATTGTCGAACCAGGTGATTTTGCATCCAATGCAACTCTCAACATCGCACTCGACGACCTTATCGCAGCGACTGTCGCCTTTGACTTTGTAATCGCTGAACACCATGATCCGACAGGTTCAGTCTGGTCAACCTCGACGCCACTAATGCAACCCGAATTGTCACTGCCTTTTGGAGCTTATCACTCAACTTTGCTGCTTCTGCCTCTAAACTTCTCCGGGTGTCCAGAACGATTGAATTCTTTGACGTTGCCTTTGACTTTGCCCTTCAGGCCAAATTACTTGGAGGGCGAGCCATACACGGTGCATCAACTACTGTATGATAGAAGTTAACATACTGGGTCCAATAGCTGCCTGTCGTGAATGCTTTGTTCGACATTTGGGAAGAATGGAAGATAATGTCGATCAGTATTGTGATTCGTCTGTCTCGTCTAACGATATACCGCCATGGCTACTGAATTAATCGTATCTGTGCTGCTTGTGGAAATTAAATAGGAAGAATCTAGTATAGAATGTTGATGATAATTTAATCTCAACTATCCGGGTTAAGAACGAATATACTACCGAGTTCCGAACGAATGTACTAAAGGGTTCCGAACGAATGTACTACAGGGTTCCGAATGAATGGATTGTTTTGATTCTTGAAATGAAAGTTCTCACTGACTCTGTCATTCGCGGTGACATGAACCACCATATGATTAAGGTTAACGTGATAGGCTGAATAGCTACCTATGCCATGGGTGAATGCATCAATAGGACAGTGGATGATGATGTTCAAGCAGTCGAAGTCGTCCATCGATTTGTGGTGATGTCGTTTGCCTCGGATAAGGTAATGATGTCGAAGCAGTCAAAGATAACCTTCATGAATGCCTCGACCCATCTATCTCGTGCAGTCACAGTGTACCCGACCGGCATACGATCCACACGTATGATTTTCATTCAATCATGGCGAATTCGATAGGCGTACCCCTGACGATTTTGATGATTTGATTGATGTTGTTGAACTGAATTTCGCAAACAAAAAATGAAAATTGAAATAAAATACATCATATCAATCATTTCATCAATTTTGTTAATAATATAAAGTCAACAGTTAGTTATAAATATCGTCGTCAAAGAAATTGAAAGAGATGTTTCGTACATTGATAAATGGCACAAAGAACTATACTGATAGTTGTCGTCAACTTGCAAGAGTTGTGTATCCTAATTTTACGGTTGCGTTGCCATCTTGTTACAGCTTGGAGGTGGATGAAACCAGTACAAAATATTGTATAAATCATCTTCATATAGGACCTAGAGCTAACGATATGCTCGTGAATTCGCACAAAGATGTTGGCCAACAAGTGCAAGGAGGGTAACTCTCTTTATTCAGGGTTCTTATATGTGGTGATCGCAGCATACTTTATCTAGAGAAACATCCCAACATACTTAGAGAACCCGGAATGAAGACGAACCTAAATAGTCGAAGCTCATCTTTGTTTTCGTCCAACGCAGGTTCAAAGAAGCGTGCAAACTCCATTAAGGGCGATTCACTTATCCCGGAAGACACACCGGCATCACTTCACTTGCAAAAGTGGGGGTTAATTGGTAGAAGGCTGCTGGTTTATCTTACGGGATACAGGTAATTGCATAAAAGGATATAGTGTGCCTTATTCTGGCAAGGACGAAATCATAGAAGAAAGCGACGTTGGCAACCAAGTTTTGAATGAGGAGTAGGTTTCTTGTTGTTGTTGTATCTATTTATTGGGGCTGGAATTATCATAATTGCATCGTTAATGTGGTATCCTGTTGTTCAACATCATAACAGAATATGAAAAAACTCGCTCTGTTGGTGAAAAGACGCAACTTTGCGCGGAACATAAAAAGACTACACGCACCGTTTATGAAAAGACGCGCTGTGTTAATGCAATTGGAAAAAATACCCATGGTTTAGGGCCAGACTAAGGTATCCGGATTAATCACGTATAGTCATGCAATGCATATTGGATAAATAAGATTTTACAAAATACACGTTCTGTTAGTATTTAGGGTTTAACAATGACGAGAAATACGCGACTGGACATGGTGTACCTCAATAAATTAGTCGGGCCCTAAACTTAATAGGCTAGAACTTTGACGAGAAGTATGCGAC
>JAOYMZ010038242.1:0-31806 GCA_025802335.1 Pinguicula primuliflora | reverse complement strand
TATGATTAAGCAATGAATACAACTGAATTCACAACTACATGGATGAAATGAATACAATTGAATCTTTATTCTCAAGTCTCAATTAAATGTTCAGTAAATGAAAAATTGGAAAGAGTACGATACGAACTGTAAGCTGCTGCCTTCACTCCCGCCATCCACTTGTTGTTTTGTTTTCCTTATCAACACGTCCCATATTGCATGTCTTCGCATAATGTTCGAGGACACTGCATTTCTGGCAGTGATTCTTTCGCTTTATTCTTGCTTCGCCTTCTGCTGTAGAATGCGGAGAAATTAGCTTTCCTCTCTTTTTGCCATGAATCTTTGGGGGAGGAAAATGTGTATTTATGAAAATGACATGCTTCCGCGTCATGCACCCTTTCGTAGTCCGACGCCGACGAGTTAAGACTGTGTGATCCCGTGTTGGATCCATTTGTTGCCGCAAACGCATCAACACAAAGTGATTTGGTCTGAATGTTTATCACGACTTCTATCTCGTTGACATTGAGCTTACGTGCAACCAGTCCGTTAGCATTGGTCACATGCGTTGCCACATCGAATATCGTGGACTTATGTCTCGGCATAACCATGGAGTCAACCTGCGTGTCATCTTGGTTCAGGGTCTCAAGCGCGCATTTTGCCACTTCCTCGAGACGCAAAACAACTTCCAAAGTGTGTCTCATTGAATCCTCGTTCACACGTTGGCTTAAAAATCCCACAACATCACCGTCATCACGCAGGAAAATGGTAGACTCTGCATGGTCAAACTTTCTTTTGGGATTGTACTGCAAAACTAAATCTATTGTATCTTTACTAAGACCATATCTGGTGTAAATGAGATCTAATAAAGATGCGAACGATAGGTTCTCCTCGATTTGAACAACTCTCAAACTACAATCGACGCCTGTTCCTATAAGCTCTGGAAGATCATTTACTTCATCAAGATTTACAATCTTATAATATAAAGTCAGCTTTATCGGTAAATAATAGATAATCGGGTTATTCAACCAAGCACGATAACCATGACTATAAGGTGTCGGGTAACGAACCTTCAAAAAATGGAACATGAATTAGATCAAGGAGTCGGATTACTCGAACAAGTATGGTAATCACGACTACAATGTGTAGAGTGACCGAACGCTGGCCGCAGCATGTATTCTTGACCATAAATTGACTGAATTAACCCAGAAAATGAACGTTCGGATCACGAAATTGAAATTCTCACACCAAAATGCATGGCTCATACCGAGAACTAAATAATCGTGTCCATAAATCAGCTGGAATTCTGAATCAAACACACCTTTAAAATGGAACACAGATTAGATCTACCCTATTCACGCTGCGCCTGTTGATGCTCTCGATCTTTTTGTGTCTCTCGCTCTCGTTGAATGTATTTTTGGAAAAATTGAGCCTAGAATGGAGGAGAATAGAAGAAAAATATTTTGCATTTTACGAAGACCGAAAAATCGTAACGGTGGTTGGGGATGACGGGAATTGGTGTAATTACGTTAGTTGGCTGTTTAATATCGACATTTATTATGATAGACTAAAATATATTCAATTTTTAATTTATTTCTAAAAATGAAAGTTACATTTACAATTCTTATTTTTAAGGTTACTTTTCAAAAATAGATATCTAATAAGACTATTTTTTCGAATGATCCAACTTTGGATAGGTTACAATATTGGTTCCCTTTTATCAAATTAAATTAGATGAACATCCTAACAACGTTCAGCAGATTAGGTGTTTGACTTCGACTATGGGTCCACTACTCATCAATGGTCTATTTATTGCATCAATTAACATTTTTCTAAATATGATGTGCTGGGCCAATGAAGGCTCACCAATCCATTCTAGGATCAACCATCAAAATCCAACAGAAATCTTCTTGTCCGTAGCGCAATTGTCCCGAGCGCCAGGACTTACAAGCCGAATGGAATTCTGGGCCGTCGATTGATATCCGATGGCCTGGATTAAAAGTGTCATTTATTTTAAAAATTAAGGTCTGACCCGAGTTCGCCTCTTCCCTTTTTTTACCGATTGGTTGATTGTATTCCTTTCACCTCCTTTTCTAATGAAGTTCACCGGAATTTTTTTAAAAATCTTGGCTACAAACTCATCCTGAAACCCCTTAGCCTGAGATGTTATGATCTGGGTTTGTGTAAAAATGTCAACTTCACTTCACCCACATGGAATTGATTTAGAATCAGCTAATTATTTGGGCAAAGGATGTGGTTGCACTAGGGATGGTAATTTAGACCCGTCCTAGCGGAGCAATCCGGACCTGTCCCGCCGCGGGGTGGGTCAGACCCACCGGGTAAGCATGTTCGGGCGGGTCTGGTCAAAGGCCAAGAACCCGCCCTGGACATGACATATTACCTAATAATTTTTGTAATATATAAAGTTTTACTTTTATATTAAAAGTTTAAACTGTAAAACTTACAGCATTAAATATATAGAGACGAAATCCATTAGACAAAATTTCCAAAACCGGTGTGGGATTCTAAAATGACATTCTCAGAACTAACATTTGTTTTTACTTTGCAAAGGCATCTCGCTACCAACTGGAACGACATCATTTCACAAACTGGAGAGTAATTCATCTGTCACAACATCATAAAAATCATAAACACCTTTTTGCTGCACCTTTGGAAAGAATGAGAATCCAATTACAGGATTAAGATAATCCAAGTGCGTGATAAAAATGAACAGCAGATAAGAGTCAAAGGGTTCAGATGAATATAATAGTGCCTGCTAAACCGATGTTTCACTTGAATATTTGTTTTGGGGGCTGACTAGTGAGTGGCGACAGCCCCTTTGTTCTTAGCTTTTTTATGATTTGCAACATCATAAAAATCATAAACGTATAGCATACAATCTATAAGTTTGGTTTCCGTTTGGTTTTGAAACAAATGGGCGAATTTCCATTTTTCGTCAGATTCTTAAATCATCATTATCCTCTTCTGATTTGGTTATGATTCTGGAGCTGAGGGACCGGAAAGACAAATCCAGAGGGAAAACCCGGCTGCAGTTGTGATCTCACTTGAAGAACAGTGCTTCCAAAGGGACTGGTTTGCTGGAGCCCGGATGAGAAAATGCACAAGGACAAGGAATAAATGATGAAAATTACCTTCTAAAATTTTTGTGCAGCTGTGTCGTCCCATACCGGAATGGAAAACCAATATTTTTTAAGTTATATAGTTCACTATTACAGCTGTGTTCAATTAATGTGATGTTGAGGATTACAGACTCATTCTTGAATGTCTTTTTACTGTGCAAATGGGCAATGGGCTTCTGCCACCAGGTCCACCCCGGGGCACCGCGGCGGGACGGGTCTTGGTCAACGTTTAGATTCTACGGGGCGGGCCTGGGGGGGTTAGACCCGCCCCATTGCCATTCCTAGCCACACCCATGTGGGAAATCTGAAAAAAAAAAATTATATAATACTTTTAATTAATATATATATATATATTAGTCTAGAACACCCTTCTATTATAATTAACACTTTTTTGCATTAAAAAAAATAAAAAATCAGTCATTCAATTTATCTGGATAATTAATTTCTCAATATAAAGAATGATATTAGTCATAGCTTCAATTTATCTATTTTTTTACATTCTAAAACATTAAATTTGAACATTTTTAGTGATAAATTTATTTTTCAACAATAAAATTAAAATTAAAATCAATATAAATAGATATTAATCAGTCAAATTTTGTGTACTATTCTAATTGATGCAAAATATTATAATGGTTTTAGAATGTTTAAGTAGATATAATTTTGTATATTGACCGGTAAATATAATTCTGTCATTATTTTTTCTTTGGTTCTTCTATAATTTTACATCCATTAAGCTAACTGAAGGCGTTTGAGGATCCTTTATCTTCCTGCCTGATCTCAAAGTGATTGCTTGGCAGCTTTCTCTCGGGTTATTTCCACTGAAGCTTGGCAAGACTCATTTATGTCTTTCTTGCATTTGAGCAGCAAGATGCCCCACTGTAATTTTTAGTTTCATCAGACAGGCTTGCTGGCTTTGCATAGCAGCTTGCTAACTTTGTATGTTGGCCTCAGTCTTAGCCATGAAGTTTGAGCTGTGCTGAGCAAGTTGTATGAGAATATCCTGATTCTTCTTTATTTCACCCATCATCTCTGTATTCTTTCTTGATGCCTCAGTCAAAGCAGCTATCACATCATCTTCCTTGCTTGGTACTGCGGTTGAAGTCTGTGGTACTGCACTGTAGGGGGGCTTAGCAAATGAGAGTTCAATGCACCTTGAGGATTGCTCCAACTAAAACCAGGGGCATCATTTTTCCTGAAGTGTTGGTTCTGTAACAACGTTGTTGTCTATATCTTGGTTGATTTTGAATGTAGTGCAGTTGCTCCACATCAACTTGAGGGGCATCATGGCAATGACTTGAGTGATGGCTTCCTCCACACGCGTCATAAATAATGACTTAAACTGCACAAGCTTGTGGTTGCTGGAATTTAGGGCCTGCTATTATCTTGTCAAGCTTGGTTGTCACCATGTTCATAGCTGCCTTAAACACATCACTTTGTTCTATACTTCGAGCTTGGTTAGCTCCTCTAGCAGGCAGTCTCTCCACAGGACATTTATAACAATTCTGAGCCAAGGTCTCAAGCAAGGCATATGCTTTGTTATAGCTTTTCTTCATAAACGTGACATTGGCTGCACTGTCTTCATCCTTCCTTGTATTGTGATCCAAACCAAAATAAAAGACTTGAACTTGTCTCCAGTGTTGCAGATCGTGATTAGGCTTGCTTCTCAACAATTCCTTGAATCTCTCCCACACTTCATAAATGTTCTCAGGTGGCATCTGCCTAAAAGATTGAATCTCTGTCAGGATCCAAACAGCCCTTGAAGGTGGGTGGGAAGAAATGAGCGAGAAAAGTTCTCCTTAAATCTTTCCATGTTCGGATGGAATCAGGTGACAAACTGCATAACCTCTCCCTAGCTTTGTCCCTCAACGGAATGGGAATAACCTTAGATGAATGGCCTCTTGATCTACTCCATGGATCTTGATGGCATTACATATTAACGGAAATCCATCAACATGTGTGCATGGATTGCTTGTCTCCGAACCTCCAAAGGTTGAGTGTGATTGCATCAACTCAAAGTTATGAGCTGCAATTGGTGGTCTCCTGATTGCAGGAGTAGTTTCAGTGGCCTTAGGCATAGCAAATGACTCCAAAGATAGATCATCATCATGTGGAATCAACTCTTGGTTAGGTTTGCAATCACTTCTTTAGTTTCAAACTCAGGCTCACATTCAGACTCCTCTTCACAACCTCTTGTGGTGTGATATCAATTCTGTGATGTCTCCTCAAAGCTCTAAGTTCCCTGAATGATCTCTGATCAGGTGTGTTGTGAGCAGCACCTAGTGATTGACTCATAAACTACATGGCACAAACCAAACGACAAGTGAGACAAACTAAAACAAGGAAAGCAAAACAGTCAATCATGAAATTGTGTTGCAAACCAAAATCATGTAAAGGGACAGTTACTTCCCAACAATGGCGTCAAAAAATTGATATGTGCAAAGTGTGCTTAGATATATGTACAAGTATACACCCTATGAATAATACACTGCCTAAGCAGAGGTCATGATCCCCAGAGAGTAACTCTTAAACATGCTCAAACTTACAACTAAAGTCATAGTGACTTAACATTCAGTTGGTTGCATGTAACAAACAACTGATCTGAACTAAATAAAACCAAACGCAAAATGAAGCTAAGAGAGTCTAGTTTAAATGCTGTCAAGGCACTCAACCTAAACAATCAACAGATTCGGAGTAAAATCACTAAGGAGGGAGACAACTAAAGGCCACAGTATGTTGCCTAACTATGATGTTCTTACACATTTCCATGATCAAATGCTCAATTTTGCAATGTATGATTACAGGATCCAAGTACAACTTGCACTCTATTGAGCTACTAGCCGGTCTAACCTAACATGAAGGAAATTTTGCCTTATGAGACTCACCACTAGCATGTTAGTGAATTAAAGATCAAGGTATGGTCTATCCTTTGGATATGACACCACAAGTTAGGGGTTGTCCTCCAAGGACGGCGGTGTGGGAGTGTTTAGTGTCGTGTGTGCATATCTCCTATCAGTCTCAATGCACACAATACCGAAATAAGATCAAGCTACTCATGCACTAATAGCAAGTTCATAGGAAAACAAACACAACCATGCATAGATTAACAAGTTGAAGCATTCAACCCATAGAAAATCACAGTTTAAACATCATAGCTTGGCTCAACTGAGACTCAAGCCTACAAAATTAGCTCATGATTGAAGCATGAGCCGATACAAGCATTATACGACAGCTGGAAGCTGAAACCATGGTTGAAATCAGCAAGTATGCTCCACCGAAAGTCCGATTGTGCGATATAGCTTCACGTCCAGAAATCTCCAAGCTTGCCGCCTCCAATTTGTGTTCTCACTGAATGAGGATTTTTTCTCACTTCTGGGGCTAGCTCCCTGTTTAATTACAGCACCGCCCTCAACATATTCCACAAGATACAAGGGTTGCAAGAGCCGGATCCATTTTTTTTTTTCAAAAATGGCAAAAACAACTTTTGAAGGTTGTTGGTCCTTTGCCCGATTTGTGTGTCTTTTGTCTCCTCCATGTATTTGGCTCCAAGTAATATATATCACACATTCGAATGTTGTGTGGACCTAAGATCAAACATATGAATACAAAATAAGACACAAACCAAGTGATTAGGGCATAATATCATGAAATGTACTATGCTTAATAAGCTCAAAATGGGATGAAATATGAGCTTATCATGCATGTGCTTGGTTGTAACACTTTTGCATAAAAGTGCCATTCACAGCACTATCCACATCTCTCCTTATATTGTGATCCAAACTGAAGTAGAATACTTGGATCTGCCTCAAATGCACAATTCAGTGGTTAGGGCAACTGCTCAACAATTCTTTGAAGCACTCCAAGCCTCATAAATATTCTCATGATCTCTCTACCTGAAGAATTGGATCTCAGTCATGATTCTGGCAGTTCTTGAGGGTGGGAAGAAATGAGTGAGAAATGCCTTGCGTAGATCTTCCCAAGTTATTATGATGTCAGGAGGTATGCTGTAGAGCCACTGTCTCTGAGTGAAAATGGGAACAATCTGAGGTGAATAGCTTCCAGATCCACACCATTTACCTTGATGGTATCACAGATTTTCAAGCAAGCATCAAAGTGAGTGTTTGGATTGCTGGCTTCAGAAGCTCCAAATGTCAAATAAGACTGCATAAGCTGAATGGTCTGAGGTCTTAGCTCAAAATTTTGTGCTCTAATCATTGGTCTCCTAATGTCTGGAGCTATTTCAGCACCCTTAGGAATGGCAATACCTCCAAAGGTATATCATTATCATGGGGAATCAACTCGGGTAGCCGAGCTTCCATGACTTCTTCTAGTACTTCTTGCGGTCTAATTTTAGTTCTTTGAGCTCTCCTCAAAACTTTCAACTCTCTGCTAAGTCTTTATTCTTCAGGGTTATAAGAAACACCGAGTGCTTGTGTCATAAACTACCTACAAACACCAAACAGAAAAGTGAGACAAGGCTAAAACAGAAAATAAAAACAATCAACTAATGCTATTGTGTTGCTAATTTAGAGCATGTCTTGGGCAATTATTACCTGACAACGGTACCAAAAACATGATGGGTGTATGCTTAGTGCAAGTATATTCAAGTCTCAAGTAATACAATGCTGGTGAGCAAATGTCATACTTCCACAAAGAGTAATGCACTCAAAACATGCTCAAAATCTTCAACTAGTAACATTGTGATCGATCACTCCAAGAGGTTTATTTAACAAACTACTAAACAGAATGAAATGAAACCAATTGCATTTGAAATCTAGAAAAGAGTAGACCAAATGTTGTCATAGACACGAGATCCAAATAACAAACAGAACACTGAGGAAAATCATAATGTAGGGTGGCAACTCAAGACTGCTGTGTATTTCCTAATTACTTTGTAAATGCACGAATCTATTTATCAAATGCTCAACCCTGTCGTTCTATGACCAAAAAACCCAAGTATAAATAATACTCTCTCAAGCTATTAGCCAGTGTAACCCAACACAAATGGAATTTTGCCTCTCGGCCTCACCAGAATTGTGTTGGTAAACTTACGGTGGAGATATGGACTATTCCTTGAATATGACGCAGCAAGTTAAGGGATGTCCAACAAGGAAGTCCGTGTGGAAGTGTCTAGTGTCATGTCTACACAGATATTCTCAGACTAAGTGCAAATAACTGAGATAAGATCGAGCTATTCAAGATCATATGAAATTAGAATACTTCTATCATAAACCAACAAGTTTTGCATTCAATCCATAAGAACTATAACATAAACATCGTAGCAGGGCTCAATCAAGCCTCGAGTTTATAGAAATCAGATCACGCTTGAAGCATGTGCTGCTACCAATACAAAACAATTGCCCAAATCCGCCATAGCAATCATTGATATCACTAACTCCAAGGTGCACTCCTCCAGTTCCGAGAGGTGTCTTCAATTGTGAATCTCCCTATCCTTGTTGTCTCCAAATTGTCTTCTGTCCAGTGGATTAGGTTCAAGGCTTGTAGGGCTATCTACTCGTGAAATCTCGGCCTTGCCCTCCTAGTCTTTGCCAAGATACATTGTCCCCAAGTTGTTGCAACAACCTCCTTGGCCTTTTCCCCAAAATAGCTAGACAGCTTTTGAACCTTGTTTGCTTGGCACTCGATTAGTGTGTTGCTTGTCTCCTTGGTCCATTTTGCTCTATATGTTGTATATAACACGTTGAAATGTTGTATGGATCTAAAATCACACATATGACCACAAAATCAGTCGCAAAATAAGTGTATAAGGCATGATATAGTGAAGAGTGGTAAGATAATTAAGCTTAAAATGATATAAAATCTAAGCTTATCAATGACCGTTGGGAAAGTGGGCTACAAGAAATTGGAAGCTCCATGTTCCTTTGTTAATGGCTCAATCATCTCTCATTGAATCTCATCCATCACTGGAAGTTCGACATCATTAGAGATATTTCTAAAAGAAGAATGTGACGAAACATAATTTTGTTGCTCCTACAGACACAAGCCCTACGACTGGAACCTCAACTACCCAACTGCTCCTAAATTCTGCTATCTCTGACTCACCCATCCCGAATACTATCTCCACAGCAAGCACACAAGTGGCAAATTCTCTGGTTCAGACCGAACGCTCCCCTACACTCATAATCACGGACTTGCTACAACAACAGAGGCTGAAAATCAGCAATTATATATTGATGATGGACAACTAGATGTCAATTACTCATCTGAAGGAAAAGATGAGATGATTGGTATTCCTATAACATTGCAACAAGTTGGCGTTCCATTATCGAAGCTGTGGTCTGCTGATGACTCAGGTGGCTCTAATGATGAATCTGACTCTACCTCTGATTCTCTTCCACAGAAGAATGAAGCTGAATATTCCAAAAAGAAGCACAATTATATCAGGAAGACAAAGGACTACTAAAAGTCCTCAACTATACATACACGTTCCAAAATGAATAAATGTTGCTATCAGCGTTGATCTGGAATGTTAGGGGAGTACACAATCCCCCTACTATATGCCGACTGAAAAAGCTAGCCAGGCTTCACAAATTATCCTCTTTAATTCTCTTGGAGCCCATGCAGGATCGCTCTCAAATTACAACTAAATGCAAAAATTAAAATTCTCTTCAAGTCTATCCAATGCAGGGAGTCTGATATGATTTTTTTGGAATTCACAATGGGATGTTTCCCTTCATTTTGAGTCTTCTCAGTTTACACTGCTCAAGGTCAAGCAGGTTGGGACGCAATTCGAGTTTTTCATTGGGAGAGTGTATGCAAAATATGTCAGAAGTGGCAGAGAGGTATTATGGAGTGATATGATCCAGCAGTCTAACTCTATCAATAGTCCTCTTCTATTGGGTGGTGATTTTAATGTAATTCTTTCTCTTGGCGAGAAAGCTGGGAGTCGTCCTATCAATTTAAGCTCATCTAAGGATTTTCAAGATGCTATTAATGCCTGTAGGCTCTAAATGCTGGTTTTAATGGCAATAAATTCACATGGTCCAATAATCGGTCTGACCCTGACAGAATTCTACAAAGGCTTGACCAAGTTTTATTATCTGATGCATGGGTTACCACAACTATGACTTGTTCGACCACTCACCTTAATCGACTTCAATCTGATCATTGTACTTAGCTCATCTCAGTAACCAGATCTCAACCGACCGCAGCCTCACATTTTCAGTTTCAGGACTTTTGGTTGCTGCATCACACTTTTAAGCAATTTGTTCAAACATCTTTGGAGGAGCCCATTCATTCCAACAATGCTCTGCATATTCTAGGAGGAAAGCTAAAGAGATTGTGCATCAATTTACGAGCTTGGAAGAAATCAACATTTGGAAATGTGTTTTAAAATATTAAGGATTCAAAGGACAAAATCTTGGCATTGGAAATACAATTGGATAATTCAGGTTCTTTAGCTTCATGTATGGCTTGTATCAAGCAGAAGCTGAGTATAAAAAACACCTTCTAGCTGAGGAAATCTATTGGCGGCAGAAATCAAGGATCATGTGGCTGGAAGAGGGTGATAACAACACTTCTTTCTTTCATCGCAACGTCAAATTGAAGGGACATAGGGTTTATTCAAACATGCTTAGAAGATATGATGTCACTTAAACAGAGGATAAATCAGAAATAAATCAAATGCTTCTCCAGCACTTCTCTGATAATCTTACTGTCGACGCTCTTACATAAGATGGCACGACGCTGCAATTAATTCCTCAGACTATTATAGAAGCTATGAATGAAACTTTATGTGCCTGACCGAATATGGGAGAAATAAAAGAGGCAGTTTTTGCTCTAAGTAAGAACAGGGTCCAGGGGACTGATGGTTTCTCTGGATCCTTTTTTCATGCTTGCTGGGAAATCGTACAACACGATGTTCATCAAGCTGTCCTAGCCTTCTTTGGTGGTGGCGAGTTATCTGGCACGTACATGAGTACATTATTATGACTGATTCCAAAATTGACTCTCCCAGTTACTTGTTCTGATTTTAGACCAATTAGCCTATGCAACTTCATAGGTAAATTTCTATCGAAGCTGCTAGCTAGCCACATTAATAAGACTCTTCTCCTTATTACTTCACCTCAGCAAAGTGTGTTTGTTCAAGGTCGAAACATCTCTGACAATATTCTTTTTGCTCAAGAAATGTTCCATTTTCTAAACAAGCCAAGTAGAGGAGGAAATGTTGCGTTGAAACTCGATATGGTGAAGGCCTTTGATCGTGTGTCGTGGTTATACCTCATAAAGTTCTTCGAGCTTTTGGATTCGGAGAAATACTTATTGACATGATATGTCGGCTTATATCAAATTGCAGTTTTTCTCTACTCTCAAAAGGACATCTCACTGATATTTTAAGTCCTCTAGAGGACTTCGCCAAGGTGACCCTTTGTCTCCAATTTTATTTTTCATCGCTGCTAAGGTGTTAAGCCAAGGTTTGAATCAACTCATGTTATCACATCCCGCCTATGCTTGTGCATCTCCCCAAGGATGTCCGACTATCTCTCACCTGGCTTATGTCGACGACGTTCTAATGTTTTTCGTAGAGGTTCCAAAATAGCCCTGGATGCCATTCTTCAAGTCTTGAAAAATTATGAGGTATGTTCTAGGCAGTTAGTTAACATAAACAGAAGTAATTTTATCATTTCTTCTCGAGCAACCTCTACAAAGCGTGACCTTACAAGCCAGTGGATTGACTTCCAGCACAGTTGATAGGCACATAATTGTACCTATTAATTGCATGCTTTTACTATCATTTGAGGCGAGATTATGAGCTAAACATGGTATATTTGACCTAAATATGCTCGGTTGTTGCTAAAATAGGTTTAGCTACTGACTAGAATATATCACAGCAACTTTTGGAGTATATCAAGGCAAAAGATAGAAGATGTGCCTATATCCGAGATATAAAGCTTCAATGGATGAATCATAGCCAACCTTGGTGAAAATAAAGGCACACATTCGAATCATTAAGGCATGAAGAGATCAAGAGTGCAACATTTGAAGGCATACACATGAAGAGAACATATTTTGAAGGGTTTACTATTCACACTAGTCAAACTTCAATCAATTTCCATCAATGAATAGTTCAAGAGTTTTGGAGAGAATTTTAGGCTCCAAGGGAAGACAACCTTTGGCCAAAAGATGTATCTATCTTCAAGTATATGTATAGACTGAGGGTACAAAGGCCAATTCACTTCTCCTTCCATAACCTAGGTATAAAAGCCTCCTTCAACACAATGCAACTCTCATTCTAGCCGAAAGGAAGAGTCCAAGGAGAACAACAATAGTAGCAGCTCACCTTGCTTCTATTTTGCCATTCCATGGCATTCATTTGTCTTTATTTCTATTGTAATTGTGTTGTACTGCTAGTATGAGCTAATTCATTCGACTTGGGGCTGAGGGAAGCTGAGCCATTAATGTTATGAACATGTCTTTTCGAGTGTGAATCTGTTTTGCTCTTGCTGAATTGAATGTCCTACCTATGTGTATAACCAGTGCTAAAATCAGACATGTGAGGCATTTGGTTCATTTTCGTACTCTTGCATAGTGTGAAAGCATATGTTTAGATGGACTCAAGGTAGCGACACAGTGCAGGGCAATAACCTTGCCTGGACTACCTTGTAGGGACAGTCCCACTCATTTTGTGTCACTTGCAAAATGAGGTGAGCCGGAGAAGGTAAAGTCCCGTTCGTATAGGTTAGATTACTTGGTGAACTCGGCAGAGAACCTTATAACAAGGGTCCTGTGGTTCAACAGAAGCTTGAGTAGATAGAAGATCATTTGGATAAATGTAGTGACAGTGTGGTGAGGCAGAACCTATGCCTTGAGTTATTCTCTCATCTGTGTTCCTATCTTCTGTTTCATTGCATCTATAGTACAATTGGGTGACAACTTGTGTGTTAATCTTGCATCTCAACTAGTTAACTCAGTTTACATTCTGTTTAGTAGCATAAACAACCCAAACCAAAGATATTTGGCTTCAAAGGAAGCAGTAGCACTTCAAGCATGAGTTGAGCATCACTCCTTGTGGATTTAATCCTTACTCCTAGTAAGGTATTACTTGGACAGAGTACACTTGCTCTACAAAGTGTGTGCTTTGCATTCACCAAGTTTTTGGCACCGTTGCTAGGGAGTAATGTCCCAATTCATGCTAAAGTGAAATTGTTACATTGTTGCTTACTTACTATTCTGTTTTTCTTTTTTTTAGTTTATGTTTTATCTCAGCTTTTGCTTTTATTTGTAAAAGTGTGCATGAGCAGGTCCTCGAGCCCTGAGCACACTGATCAGAGAGTCAGCAGGGAGCTGAGGGTGTTGAGAAGAGCTTCAAGAGCTCAACAGAAGAAATTCCTGTCTTTTGTGCAAGGAGATCAGACAAGTGTAGCAGAACCTTTTGTTGATTCTGAACCTGATCTTGAGCAAGGAACATGAATGTAGATGTTGTGATCCATGAGAATGATCATCCGATGGAGTATTTTGTTGTACCTGAGGCTATGGAGTCTTCTCCAGCCATCAGGAAACTACATATTCTGGCTCAAAACTTTGAGTTGAAGCCAAGCATCATCCATCAGCAGCAGCCCCATTTTATGTATGGAGGAGCAGATTTTGCCAACCCTTGCACTCATGTGGAGGCCTTCCTGGAGATTTGTGACACATTGAAGATCCAGGGAGCTGACCAAGAGCAATCAGGTTGAGGTTATTCCCATTTTCGCTGAAGGATAGAGCCAAGGAGTGGCTCTACAGTCTACCTTCAAATTCTATCACAAGTTGGGAGGAGTTGAGGAAGGCCTTTCTGTTGCATTTCTTCCCTCCATCAAGAACTGCCAGAATCATGCAAGAGATCCAAACCTTCAGGCAAGGATCACAAGAAAACATTTATGAAGCTTGGAAGAGGTACAAAGGATTGTTGAGAATCGGCCCAAACCATGGTTTGCAAATGTGGAGGCAAATTCAGTCATTCTATTTTGGTTTGGAACGCGTGACAAGATAATGTGGATTATGTTTCCAATGACACCTTCATGACCCTGTCTTACAACCAGGGGTATGCATTGCTGAAAGCTTTGGCCCAGAACTGTTATAAATGGCCAGTACAAAGATTGGCTTCAAGAGGTGTGAATCAAGTGCAAGAGATAGCTCAACAGGATTCTGTTTCTGCTTCATTACTTGCATTGTCTGCCAAGATGGATCAAATGATGCCTATACTTCAAATGCAACAACCTGTTCTACCTCAACAGTACTTTCAACCTCAAGTGCAATCACAAGCCTTCATGGTTCAGCAAGCAAGTTGTGAAATCTACGGAGGAGGCCACCATTTCTCCTACTGTCCAGAAACTCAACCTCAGCAGTAGTCAATTGTTGAACACTTGAACTTTGTTCAGCAACAGAGGTATACTCAAAGAGGAGGCTACCAGCAAGGTGTAGGGTACCAAAATTTTAAAAGAAATGATGCTCCAGGGTTCAGTTGGAGCAATCCACAGGGAGCTTTGAATGCTCATCTTCTACAAGCACCCAAGGTGCAATACCAAGGAAATTCAAATGCTTATCAAATTTGCAACCTGCTGAGCAAGGGAGCATGACTTTCATGCAAGAGACACCCAAAGGACAGTCTTCACAAGGGGAGAAATCAGAAAGTATCATGATCTGCTGAACAAAATGATACTAGAGAACCAAAAGATGCTGGCAGAAACCAGAGCTGATATGCAAGGGCAAAGAGTGGGAATGCAAAAGTTAGAGCACACTTTAGTACAATTGGCTGCTCAAATGCAAGAAAGACAGCCAGGAAAACTGCCAAGTGTGACTGAGAACAACCCTAGGGATGCATTCCAAGCAGTGATCCCAGCCGATGTGGAGGAAGAAGAACAACCAATACCTGCTGAAGTAATTCTAGTCGATGAAGAAGAGAAGGAAATTGATGCTGAACTGATCTTAGCAATGGAGAGAGCTATACTGGAGATGGATGAGTCATATCTGGAGATGGCAGAGTTGTACAGAGAAGTTGAAATACCATCTGCTGATGTGAAAGAAGAATTGATACCAAAAATTGAGGTGGAACCAGAAGTAGTTCCAGAAGTTAAACATGAGGAATTTGAACCCTTGTGGAAGCTACCAATGGAAGAGCCAGTTCTAGAAGTTGAAGTGATCCCGACAGAAGCTGAAGAGAAACCAAAAATCACCTCAGAACAAGTTGTCGTAAAGAGCAGCAACCAAAAATCAACATCATGCTTGGAGCTGATGCATATCAAAGCACCTCCTAAGATGAAAGATCCAGGGAGTATCACTATACCTTTGTCTGTTGGAGAATTTTATTTTCCTAGAGTTTTATGTGATTATGGATTAGGACTTAATCTGATGCCTCATTCTCTTATGATTAAACTTTGCTTGAAGGAACCAATGCCCACAGGAAGGTTGCTTGAAATGGCAGACAAGTCTCTCAAGGAGACAAGAGGATTGATTCCTGATGTTCTGATTCATGTTGAGAAGCTGTCATTCCAAGTGGATTTCACTATCCTGGACATGAAGGAGGATCCTGTTGTTCCTATCATCCTTGAAAGACCTTTCCTCCAAACAAGTGGAGTTATGGTTGACATGAGTAAGGGAGAGCCCAAACTTAAATCTGCAACAAGTACAATGGCCTTCAATCTGTATCCAACAGCAAGGAAATCACCTGAGGCTGCATGGAAAAATTATAATGAGTGCTGCAAGGCCAGCAATGAAAAAGGCAAGCAGAGTAGGCCACCTGAGCAACCACAGTGCATAGGTATCATTAAGAAAGGAGGCAGAAGTGGAATGATGGATCCAGATTACATTTAGAACCTGGTGCATCTTAGGAATGAGTATGCAGAGAGGAAAAGGCTGATGAGTCACCATCATGGAGATTCAGTAGGGGAGAGGTTCCATATGCAGAATCCTCCTATTGATCACAACAGGATGAGTACAAATCCAATCTTCATGTACCAACACACTAATGGCCTGGATCACACTGATTGCTGGAGAAAGGGATATCTCAGCAACATGATGCTGATGCTGTTCCTCCTAGGCCTGCAGAGAAGCCTCCCATTACGAAGAGAAAAGTCAGCATGAGTGAAAAGCTGGAGAAAAAAACATCCAAGAGCTCATAAGAGCCAGGATAGAAAGATGAACAAGGAGTTTATCTAAAACTTATAAACTTAGAGCTTCTTAGGAGGCAACCCAAGCAAAATTTCATTCTGTTTTCTTTAAAGTTACTAATAGTTGCTTAGTTTTGTTAAGAAGGGTGCAGCTGATACTGAGTGTGGGGTGATTACCCCTGGAGAAGTCAGGTTGAGCAGGATAGAGTACAATATTTGCAGCAAGAATCAGAACCAGCCATGTCTGCTTACCCACAGGTTGAGTTGTTCCTGTCCTTTAATCTTGCATATAGCTATGTTTTATTTACTTGAGGACAAGTGAAGGTTTAAGTGTGGGGTGAGATTGTTATACATTCCAATTGTGCAACATGCCTTGTGAGACTCTTGCTTAGTGATAAAGTACCCTAATTCTTCTCAATTCTGTCCATTCGTGCCTCTCCTTAAAATTTTTTGCTCTTCGGCTAATCCTTGGATTCATTTGCCTATTTAAAGTGCATGTGTTACTTATTCATGCTTATTCTAATTGTGATTTATAATGCTGTTTATGCCTATTTGGTGGATTGAGTTGAGTTCTGGTGGTAAGCAGGTGGAGTGCATGAACTAAGTGAGGGTCCGAAGCTATGTGTTCACAATTTTATTGAGGGAAGGGTGACATGCAGCTTCTAGTCTGATTTGATACTTGATCTCAATGTACCCACTCTTAGCCCTAAAGCAGAAGCAAAATCCAGCTATAGTTCAAGGGAGAAGCTGAAAAATAAGAAAACGAATGCAATGATCTAAAGTTTTTATAATGAAGAATTGCAGTAGCTGCAAAAGCAACAAAATTACAAGTGATGCTGTCCTAATGAAGATTCATGATTCTTAACTCTAACAAAGAGTATCCCGTAGAAAATCTAGGAGCAAATCCATTCAAAAGTTCAGCCAAATACAAGAAATAGCTGAGCAAGAAGCTGTAAAGCAGCAGTTCCTCAATTAGGGAACAGTTTGTACAATGAAGTGAAGAAGAGGGCTAGGGGTGGTTGAGATTGTTATCTTATGCTCAAGTTGGACAGTAAAGTATGCCCACATTCATGTATACCAAAAGTGAGAGTCCATCTATTCCTTCCAACTCCATCAATGAGAGGAGTCCTTACTTAGACACTAACCCTTATTGAGTGTGATGGAGTTAAGACTTAGCTTGAGATCATGCATGAAAGTTTATGCATTAAGGTTTGTGGTATGATGGAAAAGGAACTCAACCCTCCCTAGAGAAAGCAGAAAGCAAGCAAAAAGGGCCATATTAGTGGCTGATAAGAAAGCATGAGCCAAATGAACATTTATCTACCTTGATCACACCTCTTGAGCTTTTATGATGATTCTGTTTCTATGTTTAAGCTTGCACCTATACATTACTATTTATTCTGCCCTTTGCCGTCCTTTACCTCTTGAAATTAAGTTATGATCTATTGTCCAGGTTCATCTATACCTTTCATTGACTTGGGTTTAACCTCACTATTTTATTGAATCAATGCACGCACTTCTTTATCTCTTAACTTTGGTTTTTGATTGCATACTTGTGGAGTAGTTTGATAAGAACATAATTTTACCCATTTAGTGCATACTTTTACTATCATTTGAGGCGAGATTATGAACTAAACATGGTATAATTGACCTGAATATGCTCGGTTGTTGCTAAAATAAGTTTAGCTACTGACTAGAATATATCAAAACAACTTCTGGAGTATATCAAGGCAAAAGATAGAATATGTGCCTAAATCTGAGGTATAAAGCTTCAATGGATGAATCATAGCCAACCTTGGCGAAAATAAAGGCACACATTCGGATCATTAAGGCATGAAGAGATCAAGAGTGCAACATTTGAAGGCATACACATGAAGAGAACATATTTTGAAGGGTTTACTATTCACACTAGTCAAACTTCAATCAATTTCCATCAATGAATAGTTCAAGAGTTTTGGAGAGAATTTTAGGCTCCAAGGGAAGACAACCTTCGGCCAAAAGATGTATCTATCTTCAAGTATATGTATAGACCGAGGGTACAAAGGCCAATTCACCTCTCCTTCCATAACCTAGTTATAAAAGCCTCCTTCAACACAGTGCAACTCTCATTCTAGCCGAAAGGAAGAGTCTAGGGAGAACAACAGCAGTAGCAGCCCACCTTGCTTCTATTTTGCCATTCCATGGCATTCATTTATATTTCTTTCTATTGTAATTGCGCTCGTACTACTAGTATGAGCTAACTCATTCGACTTGGGGCTCAGTGAAGCTGAGTCGTTACTGTTATGAACATGTCTTTTCTTGTGTGAATCTGTTTTGCTCTTGCTACTTTGAATGTCCTACTTATGCTTATAACCGGTGCTAAAATCAGACATGTGAGGCATTAGGTTCATTTTCGTACTCTTGCATAGTGTGAAAGAATATGTTTAGAGGGACTCAAGGTAGAGACATAGTGCAGGGCAATAACCTTGCCTACACTGCCTTGTATGGACAGTCCCACTCATTTTGTGTCACTTGCACAATGAAGTGAGCATGGGAAGGTAAAGTATTGTGTGTATAGGTTAGACAATTTGGTGAACTCGACAGGGAGCCTTGTAACAAGGGCCCTGTGGTTCAACGGAAGCTTGAACAGGTAAATGATCATTTGGATACATGTAGTGACAGTGTGGTGAGGCAGAACCTTTGCCCTGAGTTATTCTCTCATCTGTGTTCCTATCTTCTGTTTCGTTGTATCTTTAGCACACTTTGGTGACAACTTGTGTGTTATTCTTGCATATCAACTAGTTAACTCGTTTACATTCTGTTTCGTAGCATAAACAACCCAAACCAATGATATTTGGCTTCAAAGGAAGCATTAGCACTTCAAGCATGAGTTGAGCATCACTCCTTGTAGATTTGACCCTTACTCCTAATAAGGCATTACTTGGATAGAGTACACTTGCTCTACAAAGTGTGTGCTTTGCATTCACCAAGTTTTTGAGTCCACTTCCGGTTACATATCTTGGTGCCCCATTGTATTCGGGTAGGAAATCTCATTAACACTTCGCCTGTTACTCCGTAAGATGCAAACAAGATTAGATGGCTGGAATTCGTCCTTACTATCGAGTGGAGGGAGGCATGTTTTGATTAGGCACGTTCTTACTAGCATGCCTATCTTCCTGATTATGGTCGTGAATCTGCCAAAAAGCATTATTAGACGTTTGGAACAAATTATGTTGGATTTTTTCTGGGGATGGATTGGCAAAAAAATGCATTGGAAGTCATGGCGAAGTATCTGTCTCCTAGTTTCGGATGGTGGTCTTGGCTGCAGGAGGATAGCTAAGGTGGTACAAGCATTCAGTATGAAGTTATGGTGGCATTTGAGATAAAATAATAGCCTTTGGACTAAATTTATGCTAGGAAAATATTGTCGGAACTGAGATCCAACTACATGTGCTCATAAACCAACTGATTCTCATTATTAGAAAAGAATTTTGAAAGTTAAAAATATCATGCTGCAGAATACTTATTGGTTCCTTTGATTAGGTCTTTGCAATGTCTATTTTGATAACTGGCATGGTTTAGCTACTTTGCAGGATGCTCTACACCCTCTTCTTTGTCATATGCTAGTTTAGGAGTTCTGGATTAAAGAACAATGGAATATCAATATGCTTGCAAGTTCAGTATCGCCAGAGTAGGCCTCTCAAATTTCAAGCATCCCTTTTCAGGTGTATACATCGAATTAGATGATATGGAAACCTCAGCAAGATGGATTATTTTCGGTAAAATCCGCTTGGCATCAAACCTTGCAGTGTTCGACAAGCCTGCTTAATTTCCAATGGATGTGGCCCTCTTAAATTGAGCATCTTCGTGTGGAAAGTCCTCCATCATATCTTGGCAGTGACTTTAGATTTAATTAGAACGGTATCGCATTAGCCTACAGGTGTTCTTACTGTTGGTAGTATAGAGACGACAAATCACTTGCTTTCAAGAGGAGAGCTGGCAACTATAGTCTGAAATTTTTTCAACTCCATCATGTGTATATCCTACTCTTCTACCTCCTGGGTGCAAAGATTAGAAGCATGGTTGACGAGTTCAACGTCGAAAATGATGAACTTCCTTAAACGGCTCATCCCTATAGTAATTTACTGGGAGATATGGAAAATGCAATGCGAAATTCGTTATGACGATTCTTCTCTAAATACAGGAGCTGTAATCTCCTCTTCTCTTCAATTGATTCAAGAAATTATGGCAGCGGGTAAATTTTATTTACCTACACCAGCTGGAGATCGGTTAATTATAGAACAACTACGCATTTCTCTACCCCCATGCTGCAAGCTATGGTACAATTACTTCAGTGGACTCTGCCTCTCTCTCCATCTATCAAACTGAACGTTGATGTCAGCACTACTATGACGACACTAGGGATCGGTGGTATTTTTAGAAACAACTAAGGAATGGTCATTTTAAGCTTCTACTCAAGAATCGACCCTTGCTCCTCTTTGAAAGCTGAAGTAGAGGCCATTCTCTTGGGTCTTCACATAACTTTACAAAATAACTTTATTCCATTAGAGGTTGAAACTGACTCCTTGGTTTTAGTGAATGGAATTTTGCAGGTCAACAACGCCCCTTGGATCATTCGACCATAGCTGAATCTGATTGCTACCCTCCAAGACTCATTCCAGAGTTGCAGCATCCTGCATTGTTACAGAGAGTTAAACCAAGTTGCTGATCATTTAGCTAAATTTGGAAGCGAACAAGCTCTCACTCTCCTTATCATTGGCGCATCCATTACAGATGACTTACTGCTGCTGCTACAACATGATTATTCCTGAACATACTCAAGGCAGATTAAGAGGATTTCCAATCAGCATATCTCTTTATCTCCTTCTAAGCTCTACGATAACTATTTTATTTGTAAATGGAGGTATAATATGTCATACTCTTTCCTTCCCTTGGATTTTCCCTGCCAGGGGTTCCATCCAAAAAAAATTCATTGGAAGGGTCATGAGTTGACCATGGTGCTTTGTACCATCTATTCGTTAATAAAATTTCAATTTCATCAAAAACAAGGAGGACTTGTGCTATACTTAAGGGGCTTTAATCCTCTCTGGCATCTCATCCATCCAGGTGCTTGGGTGACATGTAAAAACAACTCCGAGAAGAGAGAGAGAGTACATTATTTCAGGCGAACTGGTTGGCTAATGGGGATCGAAATACCATTCAATTTCACAAAACATTCAAGACCCACAAGGCATCTCACACCTCAAGTGCAGTGCGCCATAATGACTCAAGCTGGAGTACAGACCCTTATGAAATCCTTCAGACCTTAACTACACACTTCTCCGACCTATTTAAGGATGGAGGGGATCGGGGAAACAACCCCTATTCTGTAAGAGGAAGATTTTCCCCACTACCTTCTGCACATTCCCATCTTCTTTCAAGACAGCTGGAGGAGAATGAGGTTTAAACTGTGGTGTTTAGCATGGACTCCGACAAGGCAAATGGTTCGGACGGTTTCTCGACAGGATTAAAAAAAATAATGGGGCAGTAGTAGGTGAATCAGACGTCAAGATTGTTTTGGAGGTGTTCAAAGAAAGTCGGATGGTGGAGTCAAAAAACACAGGATTAATTACCCTAGTACCTAAGATTGACGACCTTAGCGATATTGAACACTATAGACCCATCATTTTGATTAATATCAGTGCAAAGATAGTTTCAAAGGTTGGAGCGAATCGATTGAAGAACATTATACCTCTGATTATATCTCCTAATCAATCGATATTTGTCAAGAATCATCATATTGGGGAGAACATCGTAAGTGTGCAGGAGGCAATCCATTCCATGACTAAATGCAATAGTGCTAAAGGTTGGATAGCAATTAAGATTGACTTGGCCAATGCCTTCGACAAGATTAGCTGGAGCTTCATCCATGATACTTTGGATGATTCTTGCATCCCTTCTATGCTCTCGGTGATTATTATCAATTTACTAGATTCAAGTTCTATGCAGGTACTTTGGAATGGGGTTAAAGGACAATTCTACAAGTTGGGCCGAGGGGCTAGGCAAGACGACCCTTGCCACCCTTTATATTTATCATGTGTATGGAGAGGCTCTATCAAGTCATCGAGATAGGCATCTCTAGCAAGCAGTGGAAACTTCTCTTATTTGGTTGAAGAAAACTTTCTCTATCACATCTTTTATTTGCAGACGATCTATTTTGTTTGGCGAGGCCACAATGGAACAAGACCTCTTTATGCAGCAGATTTCAGACACGTCTCTCAGTCCCCGGGACAATCCGTAAACACTACTAAGTCTGTGTTATTTTTCTCCCCCAAAGTTACTCGAGAGAGAAGAGACAACATATCTTCCATACTGGTAATAAGGGTTGTTTTGAAAATAATTAGGGGTAACTATCATCCATAGGAGGGTATCTTCAGCTTCGCATGTTGATCTCCTCATTAAGAAAAAAGCTCGTTCATCCAGACAGCAACCCAACCGGATATCACTCATGGGGAGACTCACTCTATACAAATTTGTTCTGTGTGCAATACCAACCGACATGATGCAAATGGTAGCCTTCCCCAAGGGTATGTGTGATCAGATGGACATGGTAATTCGAGAATTCCTATGGGGAAGAATTGCTGAGAAGAAGACGCAAGCTCCATTGAACTAGCATGAGATATGCCAACTAAAGGATCAGGGAGGCCTGGGCATCCAAAAAAAGGAGGATGCTAATCTTGTACTTATACTAAAGCTCTCATGGGAGTTTCTTTCCGATCGGAAGCGTCTCTGGAAGCAAATATTCTTTGCCAAGTATCTCCCGGATCAGGATCTTATTCGGCGACCTATCTGGAAGAAAATAGGATCCCACCTCTGGAGAAACTTTCATCAGACTCTAGCCCTAGTGCAAGGAAGTATCAGATGGACTATCAGGTGCAGAAATAAAGTCACTTTTTGGAAGGACAATTGGACGAAATCTAATTCTCTCTTCCCTTATCAAGTATCATTCAATCAATGTGCAAGCTAAAGTGTGTAATTTGGTCTCTTCCACAGGTTAGTGGGACAGGGATCAGTTTGAAATCCTCCTACCGTCCAACAGATTGGATGGACTTCGTTCCATACCACCCCCACCTTCAGGAAGAACCAGACAGAGTTAGCTAGAAATGGTCTCCAACGGGTCATTTCACACCTAATCCGCCCAAGAAGCTCTCTTAAGTAAAGGATGGAACGAAACAGCTTTAACCAGGACCTCATTTGGCGGTTTAAGGCGACAAAATGGATTAAAACATTCTTATGTAAGGTAGCCCGTGATACTAGACAAAATCAGAACTTTTCAGGAGAGGACTCGTGGACACTCCTGCATGCCATCTGTGCACTCACGAAGAGTCAGCTTTCCACATCCTAATGTTAAGGAAAGCTCCAATCACGATATTAAGGAAACCAACAATCACGACATGATTGAGTCAAAGATTAGTTAGGAAAGATTATGATTGTAAATATGTATGGTAAGAAGATTTCTTACCAATTAGGACTCAAGGATACTAGTCTATATAATGTAATATAGAATGTACAATACTGAAATGAAAATCAACCTTCTTCCATTCCTCCCTTGCTTCAATCTCTTACAATTCTCACGTGCTCTAAACTCTCCTTCATCTATTCAGTTTTTCATGGTATCGGAGCCTCACTGCTCACGCAACAGAATCGATCCATATTGGTTCTTCAAGGTCTGAAGTTACAGCAAGTCCGTAGTTACTGAATCTGCCTCTCAAAGCTGCATCTCATAATTCTGCATCTCGAGCTTTTTTTGCTTCTCAAACCAACTCACTGTTTCTCTGAATCTCCATACTCAGAATCTGTCCTATATCCCCAATCTCTCCATTCATCCAATCCACACTAAACCAATCGTTCTGAATTTGTCTCTCTTTCATTCCAACAGTTCACTCTTTTATCTCAAATCAACACAATATCAAACTCAAAAATGTCTTCTACCAATCTCAATTTATCACAATTTGTATCAAATCAAGTTAGACTCTACTAACTACTTGGCATGGATGTCACAAATTGTCCCGATACTCAAGAGCCACAATATGATGTCCATCGCAGATGGAACCCTCATCTGCCCAGAAACTCATGTGCCAGCAAAAATCGATGCTACAAAAGAATTGATCGAAAAAGGGGGTGAAAGTCTACCAGAAATGCAAGTCAATCCAGCATTTCTGGAATGGAGCCGCAAGGATCAGTTTGTCCTAGCATTAATAAACGGATCTCTGTCCACTGAAGTCCTTCCAGAAATTTATGGTCTCACCAGTGCCTACGCAGTATGGGATAAACTATCAAGAAGGTTTTCACCGAAAAATGCTTCAAGGTTGCAGAGTCTGAAGCAAAAATTGCAAAATTTAAAATAAGGACATCAAACCTGTATAGCGTTTCTTCAATCTGCCAAGTTAATCTAAGCCGAATTATCAGCAGCAGGACAGGTTGTCACGGACGATGAATTTATCGATTACATTACCAGAGGGCTCAATTTGGCATTTCAAATGTTTGTTCCTCACATCTCGTTCGCCAGGCATTATGCAAATCTGACCTTTGAGGATTTTGAAAGCGAACTACTAACGTACGAAACACTCGTTGCTATCCCGGCAATGCCTGAACAAGATACAGTAGCCCTCTGGTCCTCCAATGATATAATCGAATATGGAGATCCCGCATAGTTTTGGGGATTGTTTCGTGGCGTACGAGGTCGATACAGTGGCAATGGACATTTGGGTAGCGGCAAAAGGTACGGCGGACATTTTGGCCGAGGAAGAATCTTCTCTGGGAACAATCGCTTTTCCTTCCGTCGCGGCGTCCCTAGTTCACGGAGTCTTGCTGATGAATATTCAACCAGACAGAATTTGGGTCAGGAAGAAAGGCCCAATTTCTCAAAGCAGCGTGCAGGGCTTCTTGGGCCTGGACCAAAAGGACACACAGCAATCAGCAGCCACATGGACCAAACTCAACAGCAACTCGGGCTCAGATATTGTAGCCCAACCCATACGTGTGTCAGATCTGTGGGGGCACGGGTCATATCGCATTGGATTACTCTAACTGTATGGACTATTCTTTCCAAGGACGACGTCCACCTTCAGAACTCATGGCCATGACGGCGCAGTCCAACAATCCAATCGATGATGGTCTATGGTTTGCTGAATTCGGAGCCAATAAACACATTACTAATGATTTGGCCAATTTGTCTTTGCAAGAGCACTATTCAGGAGGAAACGCGGTTGCTATAGGTAATGGAGAGTCTCTCAAAATCCGACACACTGGGTCATTAAATTATCAAACCCCATCCGGTTCTCTTACACTTTCCAAAGTTCTTCACTGTCCTGATGCATGCGCAAAATTACTTTCTGTGCATAATTTTTTTTGGGATAATGACTGTTATTTTGTACTCACTAAATTTGGTTATCTTGTGAAGGAAAATCTAACGGGGAGGACACTCCTGCATATGGCTGTCTAAATTTTACCGTCGGGACCGGTACCGCCAAAGGGTACTGGTCGGGTACCAGTCGGGTACCGGTCGGGTACCAGTCGGGTACCGGTTTCGGTACTGGTACCCGATGTCAGTACCGATTGTCCAACCGGTACTGGTACCAGGTTACCTTATACCGGCACCAGTTAGATCGGTACCGGTCATTTCTTTTAATTGTGTAATGTTGTCTTTGACATTTTCATTTGACAATTGACATTGTCTTCGTTTCTCTCCTCCGAAACCCTCCAACTTCGTCCTCCCTGTGACCCCGTCCACCATCCACATCCGCCGTCCAGGTGTCCTCCGCTCCAGCAACCAAAGGCACAGTCCTTGTCCTTGGCTCCTTGCTGCTCCCCTGCTCTCACATCAGGTAATGTAATTTCGATAGGTATTTTAATTTCGAATTTAGAGTTTTTTTCCATTTTAGGGCTTAGGGTTTTTTTTCGAATTGCATCAACATTATTGCTACTATATCTAAAGGCGACCTTAGTAAAAAATTCCGTCGACAAGTGCAGCAGGAGATTGGGCAAGAAAATACTACGAAATTAGAGAGATACTTGGCCGAACCACTTGTACATGATGAAGTTGAAGAAGATTTTGACATCTTAGTGTGGTGGAGAAGAAATACATGTAAGTATCCTGTCCTAAGTGAGATTACTCGGTATGTGCTTGCAATCCCAATAACCACTGTTCCATTGGAGTCGGCTTTCAGCACTGGAGGAGGAGTATTGAGTAATTTTGGGAGTTCTTTAAGAACCGATACAGCTGAAGCACTCATTTGTGCCCAAAGTTGGATGAAAGATGCATCTATTACCGATCTTAGAGCTCCTTCCATTTCCGATATGAGTTTGCAGGGCTTTGAGCCGGAGGATGACAGTGCTTTGAAGGATGACGCAGGGATAGAAGATCTTACTGCTATCGCTATATATGAAGGTAATATATATTTCAGAATATATTATAAATATAAATCATCGATTCTTATGTTTTATAGCGAATCACTAATGTCTTGACGTATATTTTATGCTTTATGTAGAGTTCTTGGAAGATCCGATGAGATTTATGAACGAAATAAGAATAGGATGAAGCATTGTGGATGAAGTTGTCGAAGTGGACTTGTGGTGTGGTCTGTGAACTTGTTTATCTTATGGTTTCGGACTTGTTGAACTTGAACTTGTGGTTTTGAACTTGTTACTGGTTTCGGACTTGTTGTTGTTGAACTTGTAGTTTCGGACTTATAATTTCGGACTTGTGATTTCGGACTTGCAGTTTCGAACTTGTTGAACTCGTTGATCTCGTATCATAACTTTCATTGATTCATTCATTGATGTCGTATCATAACTTCATTGATTCGTTCGTTGATATCGTATCGTAGCTTAGTTGATTCGTTCGTTGATATTGTATCGTAGCTTTCGTTGATTCGTTCGTTGATAATCTTGATATCGTATTCGTAACAGGGTTACAGGGACACAAGAGTAAGACTCAAGTTCAATAACATATTAAGCCAAAATGTGGCAAATTAAGCCACATACTGTCGGTACCGGTACCATATCGATACCGACAGTACCGGTACCGAATACTTTGGCCAAAATGTGGCAAATTAAGCCACATACTGTCGGTACTGGTACGGTACCGGTACCGACAGGACCGGTACTGGTACCGGCTATGACTTCGGTACCGGTACCGGTCTAAAATGCCCCCGGTACCGGGAGACCGGTATCGGTTGGGTACCGGGGATACCGGTAGGGTATCGGTACTAGCCCTGTATCGGTGCGGTATCGGTGCCCAAAATGTGTACCGCGTAATAACCGATACCGGTCCTACGACAAACCGGTACTGGTAGACCGGTTGGACAGCCCTACTCCTGCAGGGACCTAGTGTCAATGGGCTTTATCCAGTAGACCTGTCGAATGCCTCAAGTCCTAAGTATGCATTGACGGGTATGGTCGGTGTGAAGGCATCGTTTAATCATTGGCCCGAAAGATTAGGCCACTCTGCTGCTCCTATAATTAGTCATTTACTTCAGTCTAATAAATTACCTGTCTTCGGGTCTAAGAGTTTAGATTTTTGTGAAGCATGTCAGCTGGGTAAAGGTAAACAATTGCCATTTTCATCTTCCGCATGCAATTCGAAGTTGCCATTATAGTTAATTCATTTTAATGTATGGTTAGCTTCGATTTCTTCAAACACTAGTTTTAGATATTATGTCATTTTTATTGACGATTTATCACGATTTTCATGGTTATATCCACTTGTTCACAAATATGAAGTTTTTAAATGCTTTACCGAGTTTAAAGCTCTTGTCAAAAATCAGTTTTCCAGAAAAATCAAACAGTTTCAGAGTGATGGTGGTGGAGAATATGTGTCACTCACATTTAAAAGCTTTTTGACCAAACATGGAATTATGCATTGAATATCATGCCCACACACCGCACAACAGAATGGGATGGCAGAACATAAACATCGTCATCTAGCCGATATGAGTTTATGTCTCTTAGCTAGAGCCCATATACCTCATACCTATTGGCCTGATGCTATATTTACAGCGAATTACGTTGTTAATCGCCTGCCCACGTCACTTCTTAATTATGAAAGTCCGTTCTCACTTCTCTATGGCACCACACCCGATTATTTCATGTTCAGAGTCTTCGGGTGTGCATGTTACCCTCTGTTACGTCCTAATAATACTACAAAATTTATGTGTCGAAGCAAGAAGTGTGTGTTTCTAGGACACAGCACTCAGTACAAATGGTATAAATGTTATGAATCCCTAATCAAATGCGTGTACATATCCCGCAATGTTATCTTCGATGAGGGGCATTTTTGAGGGATACTGCATCCAGACCATTCCACAACTTCTACAGGCGAGTTGCTATCCGTTCAGTTGCCGTCATCAGGTATCCTACTTTTCCTGCACGTTCACATATATCTGATATGGCTCCTGTTCCATCTGTCATTGACCTTGCGTCACTGGACAATGGCACTTCAGATTGTGGTATGCCATCCCTCCTTGACCCACCTTCTGATATGATTCCATTGACCACTGACGCAACATCATACTCCACTCCGGAGTTGCCATGTGATGACTTAATAGATACGACCATCCTAGCGGATCCTACTCTCGAGGCGCGAGGTGGTATGTCTACGAGCCTTGACCCACCTGTTGACTCCAGATCAGGCGTACGTCTTGGGGGGTCCATCGACTTCGATCTGTCATGTGACGTCTCGGGTATGGAGCACTCTTCACCTGTAGCCTCTCCTGGTCATATTATTCCACACAACTCCTCACGCCCTATTACTCGTAGGCAAACTGGGGTCCTCAAGCCCAAGTCATTTCCCGATTATCATATGTACTTTGCATCCAAGTATCCAGTGTGTGCTCTGACCAGTGTGCAGATTACTTGAGAACCCATCACTTACCTACAGGCCAAGTCTTCTCCAGAATGGTGTGCGGCAATGGAAGAGTATGATGCTTTGCTGTCTAATGCTACTTGGTCTCGTTGTCCCAGACCAGTGAATCATAACATCATTCGGAACAAATGGGTCTATAAGATTAAAACTAAGTCTAATGGTACCATTGAACGGTACAAGGCTCGCCTTGTGGCACACGGCTTTGAGCAAACATATGGTATTGATTATGAGGAGACCTTTAGTCCTGTTGTTAAGCTATCCACTATTCGTATACTACTCTGTCCCGTAGTGCAATTTGACTGGCCCATTTGACAGCTCGATGTCTCTAATACTTTCCTAAATGGTGCACTTCTCGAAGAGGTGTATATGGAACAATCAACAGGCTTTATCTCTTCTGCTCATCCTGATTATGTCTGCCATCTACATAAAGCTCTTTATGGTCTTCAACAGGCTCCTCGAGCATGGTATGCCACGTTGTCTACCAGTCTTCTCTCCTATGGCTTTCGGTGTTCCCAACTAGATACATCGCTGTTCACTCTTCACCAGTCTGACATCCACATCTACATCCTTGTGTATGTGGACGATATCTTGATTACTGGTACACATCTGCCGACGATTGCTGCTCTAGTACGATACCTCCAGGATCAGTTTAATCTTAGGGATACGGGGGGAGCTCAGTTATTTTTTGGGGATGCATGTGACTCGGGACCAGACAGACTTACATATTCAGCAAGGCAAGTATATTTATGATCTGCTGGAGAGAACAAAGATGCTTGGAGCAAAACCGGTTCAGTCACCCTCATCTACTGATACTCGAGCCAAGGACATGACAGGGGACCCGCTCTCTCCTACTAAGATTATCATGTACCGAGTACCATATGAGCTCTCTAGTATTGTACCCGTACTCGTCCAGAGATTGCCTTTCCGGTCAATCAGCTATGTCAATATCTCCATCAGCCGCTCTCGTGTCACTGGCAAGCAGTCAAATGGATCCTTCGCTATCTTAAGGGGTCAATTACTCATGGTCTTGTATTCTCTAAAGCAGTATCCCCTACCCTTACACTTGAAGCATTTTGTGATGTCGATTGGGTAGGAGACAGATAAGATCGTCGCTCCACATCTAGATTTTGAGTCTTCCTGGGGCCCAACCTGATATCTTGGACCGCAAAGAAACAAAATGTTGTAGCTCGCTCCAACACAGAAGCCGAATATAAAACCTTGGCACATACTACAGCTGATCTATATTGGACTCGGATGATGCTCAAAGATTTACACATTACTCTGCCGCATATTCCTGTAATCTGGTGTGATAACATGGGCGCTATGTCTCTGGCCTCAAATCCAGTCTTCCATGCTCGTACCAAGCATATTGAGGTGGACTATCACTTCATTCGTGAAACAGTGCAGAACAAGGACATTCAGCTCAAGTACATTTCTACTAAGGATCAGGTTGCAAACATCTTCACTAAGGGCCTGGGTACTTCCCGATTCCTGGATCTCCGAGACAAGCTAACGGTCTTGTCCCTACCCGTTAGCTTAAGGGGAGGTGTTAAGGAAAGCTTCAATCACGATATTAAGGAAATCAACAATCACGACATGATTGAGTCAAAGATTAGTTAGGAAAGATTATGATTGTAAATATGTATGGTAAGAAGATTTCTTACCAATTAGGACTCCACGATACTAGTCTATATAATGTAATATAAAATGTACAATACTGAAATGAAAAACAACCTTCTTCCATTCCTCCCTTGCTTCAATCTCTTCCAATTCTCACGTGCTCTAAACTCTCCTTCATCTATTCAGTTTTTCACCCAAGGGACTGTCCTCGTAGTCGCACGTTGTGTCTTTCCTTGGACATCCCACTATTGGAGAAGTTTTGGAGTTCACCCTCAATTGGGGACTGGTTATTGTCTATTCTATCACCCGCCTCATGGAGCAGCTCCACTAACTCCCTAATCCTACTAATCACTTGGGACAAGCTTTGGCAGGTATGGAACAAGAAATTTATTTATTTATGTATTTATTTTTAGCAAAGCAACACTTCTAATTTATGTACAGAGCTTCAGGCATCAATCTCAATCTATCACGCTGCTCTATCAAAGTAATGGTCAATAGTGAACAAACGTAATTTACATACAGGACCCCAAGGCCAAATTGGACACTCAGAGACACAAGCATCACTCGGCTCGGGCATTCTCCTCAGTTTATTTTACAAGCAGCACAGACAATGAGACCCCTAGTACGTAGTCAGGATCCTGCAAGTGACAACTTAACGTCTATTGGCCACTCAATTTCTATGAAGCACGGATAAGTCTCTATGGTCACCGTATCCGTATCCGGTGCGTATCGGATATGGATACGCATCGGATATGCCCAATATGTATGAAAATACGTATCGGGCCGTATTTGTAATTTTACTAAAATTACAGATACGGTCCGGATATGGCCGTATCGATACAGATACGGCCGTATCGGTGGGAAAAGTGAAGAATTCCTCGAGCTTGAGCAACAGAGGCGGACGGCGGAATCCGGCGACGGCGCAACGACGGGAGTCATGCTTGGACATAAGCGGGCAGTGGGAACCAAACAAATAAAGACATCATTTTTGTTGTTTTAGGAGCAAAATCTGGAGTGTTCTTATTTTACGAAGAGAACACCGGAGCAGAAAATGGGGAAC
>JAOYMZ010038231.1:0-15562 GCA_025802335.1 Pinguicula primuliflora | reverse complement strand
CTAAACAACACTAGTCCCCTAGTGTAAAATAAGAAGCAACATAAAACTACCCACCCCAAACCTAAACAACACTAGTCTCCTAGTGTAAAAAAACATTAAAAAAAGGGTAGAGAAGCTACATGTTGCAACAAGTAGGCATAGCAGAATGGGGGAATGAGTCCATAGATATAATCAAGTAAGATACAACCTCGCAATAAATAGCAAACTCAGAGGAGTGCAGAAAGAAAGTGAGGGTAGAGTAACGTACCAGTAAAACAATGATATCCATGACCAAGGACGTAGTACAGTAACAGAATGGGAGAGAGTAAAGGGGAAAGATAAAGAATAAAAAAAAAAAAAAACTTTTTTTTCTATTTTTTTTCATTTTCGAAATTTAATAAAAAAATAAGAAAACTTACCTTGGGTTGCCTCCCAAGCAGCGCTTTGGTTAGCGTCGTTAGCTCGACGTATCAGCAGTCAGCTATCAATCAGGATTCCTTGAAAAGGTTGCAAGTGCATCACCGAGTTCAAATGACATCCTTCCATAAGCAGAGGTCCTGTAGAGGCATGAAGATGTGGATAATGATGGATCTCCCGGGTCGATGGAGATTTGGTGAAAACCTGAAAGATCATGGAGGTAATAAGAATCATGATCATCTAAACATTTAAGCATCGAATCAGAAAAAGGAGGAGGGAAATGATAATCCTCCGTGGCAGCAACAAATCTCCAATGATCTGTGCACATCTGCCATCGAGTAAGCGCCCTATTAGCCACAAGCTCTCTCCCATCACCCTTCACTATCATGATTCCAGGATCCTTCAGGACTAGCTGAACCGGATTGATCCACTCGTCTTCCAGCACCAGGAGGATCACTTCATCACTCAGGAGATTCATCACCTCTCTCTTCACTGCCTTGTGCCTGCATAAAACATCCATAACCATGAATTTCTTCAAGGTCGTTAGACTAAAAGATATAATGACAGGATAAGTGTTACTCTCACCTGAGAAGACATAATTAAGATAATCAGGTAATTCTTTTAAATCAACCTTAGGTGGAGATCTATCAAGCTCTTCGCAAGAATCTAAAAGTAAGCTCAGGGAAGGAACGATCTCACCAGAAATCGGTTCTGAGGTGGTCGAACCATCTCTAGGTGGTGGATCATCTAAGTCCTCCTCTCCCAACTGATCAGTTTTCTCACTACTCAAAATAGATACGATGTTCACCTGTTGGGATTGACTGGGCAGTTGAATTTCTTCCAATTTTCGTTGGGCGTGCACCACAGTCGCAAGTTTTCCCACTTGTGTCTCTAAGTTCTTGATGGAGGCATCTAAGTGCTCAAACCTTTTGTTGGTTGCAACTCTATCACTGCTTGCCGCTTCCACGAACTTGGTGAACATGTCGTCTAGAGAAGGTTTAGGGAGCTGAACACTCTGACCCATAGCCAGTTGGCGTGCTCCAGTTCTTGTTCACCTGCATAAGTAGAAGGGCAAGAGTTAAAATTATGACCAATACCTCCACATTGACACATGTTTCTACCTGTGGCCTCAACAATTTGGTTTTGTCTATCTTTATTGTAAGGTCCGAAACATGCTCAAAGATCTGCTGATTGGTGGGCCCTGAGATGGCTCGTACTTGCTGAGCCTGGGGATATGGTCTACCTCCTCTCCATCCTCGGACACTCTTTTGCTGCGAATTTCGGGCCACAAATTCATATATATCTCGCACATCTTCGGGTGGATAGTCCAACCCCTAGCTGTATTATCTACTAAAATCTGGGAGTTTAAGGTTAATCCTTCATAATAGAATTGATTCAAAAGATAAAGATCATAATGATGATGAGGACATGAATGTAGAAGTGATTAAACCTTTCCCAAGCTTCATGGAAAGCTTCATCATCGGCTTGCTCAAATATTGAGATCATTCTTCGAAGATCCGTAGTCTTGCTGGTGGAGTAGTATTTGTCAATGAACTCCTCATAGCCATGCAGACATGCTTCTGGGAGGGTCATAAACAAGCTCTTTGCTCTATCCCTGATGGTGTAAGGGAACACTCTCATGCGTATCATATCCTCTGTAAGCCCTGCAAGAGGAAAAGTAGAGGTAGTATTATAAAAATAACGCATAAAGGATAAAGTATCTACATGGGGTAGCCCATGGAAATTAGGAAGAGTCTGCATGAGATGATGTTTGAGCTCATAGGCCCTGGTAGCCTGGTCAAGAACAATGCAGGAGGTGTTGGCAATCTCAGGGCGATGATATGCACGAGTGAGCCTTCTCTGAGGTAGCTCTTGATATTCTTGGTGTTGCCCTGGCCATCTCCGCTGGCCACCATTTATCGCTGCTCGCCGTTGTTGGTTACCATGGAGTGCTGGGTTTTCATCCTGAACCTCCTCAGCGAGGGGATCGACGAGTTGATCCATATTTGCCATTGAGTTTGCTTTCTTCGGCTCTTGTTTCTTTGGAATCTTTCTCAACTGATTAATGTTATCCAAGGCAGGGGTTAACTCTGTGTGTTGAGATCTCCCACCGTGCATTATCCTATAAAAGAAGATGAGAAGTTAGAACCGAATCAAAAACAAGAGACAGAAACCAAGAAATAGTAAAAGAAATAATTTTTTTGATTTTTAATTTTTTAAATTTTTTGGATTTTCGAAAATAATAAAAAAAATAGCAAAAAGTGAAATAATAATATAATTCAAAGAACTGAATCCCCGGTAACGGTGCCAAAATAATGATCTCGTTGTAGTACGTGATCAAATAAATAACTCGTAAGCATATAAAATACACTCCCGAGGTCGAATCTCTCAAGAACTCAGTGTAGGTTGACTTATACTACTATTCTATCAAATTACCAATTTAGAAGAAAGCAATTAAATAGGAGGGATTTCAATTGGTGATTATCTAGCAACTAAAAACAACAACTAAAGAAGCTAAATAAAAACGACGAAAAGGACGATCGTTCTAAAGAAAGATTGATGATAACGAATTATAGGTTTGTGGTCTCATTTTTGTACACATAATTGATGTCGGGTATCCTAAACATGTATAATCCAGAGATTGTTTATTAGTTCACCTCGAAAGCTATATGGTTCCTAGTTCACCTCAAAAGCTATAGGGTTCCCCACTTCTAGGTGGTTATCTTCTAAATTACAACCTATCAATTAACGCTAGTTCTGTTGATAGATTGTGATTAAGAACCAGGTATTGAACCTTCCTACCTAGACCCAAACCAATGGCGCCTAAACTAGGATATCGTTTGCTTGAGTTGTCTAAAGGGTGGCTTGGTGGTCTTATCGTCTCGAATTTCTTAAGGTTTGTGGTTCGGTAGTCCTACTCACCATAGATAATTGAAAACAATTATAATCAACAGACAATAAATAAACTTATTAACTCCATCTAATTGGATACCCTAAATCAATTAATGTGCATAAGAACAACTTTACAACCCTATACAAAAGAATTAGCCATTTGATATAAGCAAAGATATAGTTAATTCAATTATGCAAGAATTCAAGAAAATTAGGGTAGAAGATTCAATATCCAAATCACAAAAATCGGGTGTTCACATGATCAATTTCTTGTTTTCCAATACCACAAAATATGAAAGAAAATAAATTTAAGAGAACAAGGAATTCTCCCTTCTGCTCTCCCCTTGTATTTTCTTCCTTCTTGTGCCTCCATTTTTTCGTCGGCCGTATTTTTTTCTCCAATCCCGTAGCCTCTGTCTGTTCTTTTCTTTGCGGCTCGTCTCTCCTTAATCAGTGACCCCTTTGTTTTTTAATTGGGCCGACTCTTCTTCTTTTTTCAATGTGGTTGCCTTGTCTCTCTTTTTTTCCCTTATTTTGTTTCGGCCCAATCCCCTTTTCCCTCTTCCTTTAGTTCGGTCGTGCCCTCCACTCAAAACAGGACTCTTTTTGTTCCTTTTTTAATGCTGTGGGCAGAATTGCAATTTTTGAAAAATTGGTGTCCAAGTTCAAATTTTTGAAAACTGTCGCGGGGTCACATCCGACAAGGCTTTTACTTACTAATTCATTCCGATTTCAGCCCGATTTCGCTTTTGATCAGTCTAGAGCACATACAACTCAAAAAGATGCTATTAATGACTAAAAATAAGAGAGAAATGCTCGAATTATAACAATAAATAGGTGAGAACAATACGAATAAATTAGTCTAAATCCAACTTATCACTATCCTACAAATAAATTTGCACTCCTACAACAGGATTTAGAAAACCTGACTTTAAGGTTAGAGGCAAATGAAGATGATAGCCCGAATCCCTCCCAAAAATTGTGGCAAAGTGCAGACGATATAGAAGATTCAGATAATGAAACAAATACATTCCAAATCCAAAACTCTAGGAGCTTTAAACGTAAACAAAATAAATCAAACATTTAAGCAACTGATCATTACCGCAGTACAGAAGAAAACAATCCACCAACAAGATATCCAATATGCTCCCATTTTAAAAAATCCTTTAATGGATAGCGCACTTATTTGGAACCTTAGAGGAATCAGAAACATTCCAACTATAAGTAGACTTAAGAAATTAATCAAAGTCCACAACATCGAGTTTCTCATTATTCTGGAACCAAAAATACACCATCAAAACATCCAATCAACACTACAAAAGCTAAAATTCCTAAATGGGATATCTAATATTTCTGGGCATATCTTGATTGGAAATCCTCCATCTCATGTAGTGTTGCCCTGGACACAGAACAAATTTTAGTTCTAAAATCCACTTCAATAATAAACAACAATCCTTTCCAATTCTACATTGGGGGAATATATGCTAAATGCACCCAAATTGCAAGAAGATCACTTTGGCAACACATGAGAGACATCTCCTCATCCATATCTGATCCTATAGCCTTTGGGGGGACTTCAATGTGGTCACAAATCCATCTGAAAGAAATGGAGGTAGACCTATTCATTTAGGCTCCACCACAGATTTCATTTCAACAATCAATGATTGTAAACTATCGGACGCGGGTTTCATTGGGAGTAGATTCACCTTGTCTAATAACCAAGGAATCAAAGCCAGGATACTGAAGCGTCTTGATAGAGTCCTTCTCTCTGAAAAATAGCTTGATACAGGCCCCCCTATGCAGGTCACTCATTTGAATAGAGGACAATCCGATCATTCCTCCTGCTTATTCAAGTGTTCCCTCCTCACAACCTCTCCCCCTCGCATTTCCAATTTCATCAGTTCTGGATCACACGCACTACTTTCCGTCAATTAGTGGAAAACTCATGGAATCAACCATCTCAAATAACATCAGCCATGCACAACTTTCATTGTAAACTTAAAAGGCTGAAAAGTGGGTTAAGGATCTACAACAAAACAACCTATGGGAATATATTCCAAAACATCAAACAAAGAGGATACAATCCTAGAAATGGAAATAATATATGAAAACTCATCCTCCGGAGATGACAGAGCTAAATTAAATCAAGCTCAAGCTTTATATACCAAACAACTACTTGCAGAAGAAATATTTTGGAGAATAAAATCCAGAGTAAAATGGCTCAAAGCTAGTGACTAGAACACAAAATATTTCCAAAAAACTGTACAAATAAATCGCATAAAAAATACCAAACTTTCTTTAAAAGATGACAATGACAACACATTACACCCAAATGATGTCCCAGCCTTGTTAGAATCTCATTTCTCCTCCTTTCTGACTGCTGAACAAATTAGTCAATTAGATGATCTGCTCAAGGTTATTCCAAAACTCATCAGGTCTGAAATGAACCAAAATCTGACTGTTTGGCCAGAACTATTGGAAATCAAGGACACTGCATTTGAACTAAACAAAGACGGTGCTCCAAGACCAGATGGTTTTACGGGAGCTTTCGTTCAAGCAAGTTAGGATATCATCGCCCAAGATCTTCATAAGCTCGTCCTAGAATTTTTTGTTGGGGCAGAGTTGACACAGGCAATCTCCTGCGCACTGATATGCCTAATTCCCAAAGTTAATAATCCATCAAAATGCTCAGATTTAAGACCTATCAGCTTATGCACCTTTACTGGTAAAATTATAACGAAAATACTTGCTAAAAGATTGTCCAAAATCCTACCTTCAATCATTTCCCCACAACAAAGTGGATTTGTAAAAGGAAGACAATCTCAGATAATATACTACTTGCTCAAGAGACGCTTAATTTTCTTGACAAAAAACATCGAGGTTAGCTATTAAACTACATATGACCAAAGCATTTGACCGCATATCCTGGTACTTCCTCATCTCTGTCTTGAGGGCATTTAGTTTATCTGAATGCTTCATAGACATGTGCTCTTGTGTAGTACGTGATCAAATAAATAACTCGTAAGCGTACAAAGTACATCCCCAATGTCGAATCTCTCAAGGACTCGGTGTAGGTTGACTTATACTACTATCCTGTTAATCACTCATTTGGAATAAAACAATTAAATGAGGGGATTTCAGTTTGGATTTTCAACAACTAAATAACAACTAAAGAAGCTAATTAAAAAGAAACGACTCAAAGGACGATTGTTCTAGAGAAGGATTGATGAAAAAGGGAGAACATGGTTGTAGTTTCATTCAGATGCACATAATTAATGTCGGGTACCCTAAACATACAAATGTTATTAGTTCACCTCAAAGGCCATAGGGTCCCCCACTTCTAAGTTGTTATCTTCTAACTTACGACTTATCAATTAACGTTCGTTCTCATGATATATCATGATTAAGATCCAAGTATTGGACCATTCTATCTAGACCCAAACCAATGGTGCCTAAATTAGAATGTTGTTTGCTTGAGCTATCTAAAGGGCAGCTCGATGGTCGTACTCCTCTATTCTCTAGGGCTCGGTGGTCCTCATATCTCGAATTTCCTAGGGATTGTGGCTCGGTGGTCCTACTCACTCTAGACAATTGAAGACATTGATAAACAACAAACAACAAATAACTATTGCTTCATGTAATTGGATACCCGAATTAATTGATGCGCATAAGAACTACTCTACAACCCTACACGAAAGAATTAGCTACTCATGCTCACGGATAAAGACAAATTCAATTCTGATATAAGCAAAGAGATAGTGAATTCAATTATGCAAGAATTCGAGAAAATTAGGGTAGAGAATTCAATTATCCAAATCACAAAAATCAGGTGTTCACAGGATCAATCTCTTATTTCCCAACACCCAAAAAAATAAAAAGAAATAAATGCAAGAATAAACAAGGAATTCTCCCTGATATCTCTTCTCCCTCCAGTTCTGTCCGTCTCCTCTTTCTTCCTAGTGGCCCTCTCTTTTTCTCTAGGTTCGGTCGCAGCCTCCTGTTCTATCTCCCAGTTCGGCCGTCTGGCCCCTTTTTCCTATCTTGCGGCCGGTCTCTCTTTTGTATTACTCCCGTTTTTTTTTGTTTGGCTGCCCACGCTATTCTTCTTTTTTGGTTGGGCTGTGTGTATCTTTTTTTCTAATCGGCCCTCTAGTTGCAAAATAGGATTTTGCTTCCTTCTTTTTTTCTTTCTATTGTTTACTTACATTTTTCCTTCCTCCATTCTATTGGTCAATCAGTTTGGCTCAATTTAAGTAAGTAGATCACGGCCCAATCTTACAATTCACGCATCATTCGGCCCCAACAAGAATTGGGCTGGGCATGGGCATGTTATTTTGTCGCGATTTCAGCCCGGTCTTGCTCTTGCTCGGTCCAGAACATCTACAGCTCGAAAAGATACTATTAATGACTAAAAATAAGAGAGAAATGCTCAAACCATAACAATAAATAGGTTAGAACAGTACGAATAAGTTGGTCTAAAACCAACTTATCAGTTGGCGCCGGCTTCGCTCGCTGCACGCGTTGCAGCGCAGTGGGGATGGTACCGGAGGTTGACGACAAGATGGTCGCGCGACTAAATGTGTCCTCAAATCCACAGAACACTGGGGAAAGGGAGTTTTTGGTGTTATTTCGCGCTACTTGAATTATTTGGGTTATTTACTCGATTACTTGTCACGTTGAGGATCGAGATGAGATTATGCTGTATATGTGTCTATTTTACCTGATAATCGGAGTTGCTATTCATGTGATTTGATTTCCTGTTTATATTCGATGTCGATGGTTTGGTGTTGGTCGGAATCTGACCAACTGAAGAGTGTTGAGGTGCGAAGGAGCTTGATGACGAGTGTGTGCAAGAGAGACTGCGAGTAGCCACGAGCGGCGGAGAGTGGCCGGTGACGATAGAGAGAAATAGGGTGATTTCGAAGGGAGACGCCGTGAGCGGTGCTGTTTGAGTGAAAGAGCAATTGAAATGAATGAGTGATGAAACAGATGGTGCTGATTGTGGTGAGGAAGACAGGCCGAAAGGAGAGACGAATGAGATGGTGACGATGAGTGGCGTGACGTTTTCGTCGGTTGAAATTGATGACACTCTTTCTTGACTTGCGCGTGCGTTGTATGTATTGTTTATGTTAGAAAACAGGCCCACCTCTCTATGGGCTCAGGCCTCGTGTGGGTAGGTGCGCGTGCGTGGGCTAATATAATTAGGAAGGTGTGAAACCCTTATTAAAACCATATGCTTATGATAATTGATTGTAGCCTACAATTCTATTTATATTAGTGAATTTAACTTGTTGCAATCGGTATAGGACAAATTTCCAACACTCTCGCTCAAATCCCATTAGGTAAACCCTGTTGGACTTGGACAACGACACGGATAATGCCAAATTGGGCCAACTCCCATTTATGGGATCAATACTCGGGATTTTCCCGGAAACACTTATGAGGATTTCAGAAACAATCATCAAGACCTCCTGAAACAATGCCCAAATTGGGCCAAACCTCCCATAGGCCCATTGGGCCAATTCACTCCGGACTTTCTCGGAAATACTCTCAGGCCTCAGACCGCCCGCTCTGATACCATGTTAGAAAACAGGCTCACCTCTCTCTGGGCTCGGGCCTCGTGTGCGCAGGTGCGCATGCGTGAGCTAATATAATTAGGAAGGTGGGCAACCCTCATTAAAACCATAAGCTTATGGTAATTGATTGTAGTCTACAATTCTATTTATATTAGTGAATTTAACTTGTTGCAATCAGTATGGGACAAATTCCCAACAGTTTGAGATCTGTTGATCGGTTGTGTGCATGAGGAGTTTGTGCATGATTTTGGCACCGTTTTCGTCTGGTTATGATTGGTTGTTTGATGGAAGTCAAGTTTGTTACTTAAGTTATATATTGAGTGGTAGGGTTCGTTTAATGTTTGTGTTTGAAATGTCAGAATGTTTTTATGTTGGTTACTCTTTAAGCGGGGTTCTAGGAGTTATGGAACATGCATGTTAAATTTTTTGAGTTGCATAAAAATGTTAGTAAAGGTTGCAAATATCATTCACGCATCGTAGAAGGTTAATATAAGATGTTTACTCTCGATTTACGAACAGAGCATGCATTATTTATGTGAGTACGTGAATTGAGCATGTTACTTTGAAGCTTATATGTTTATGAGACTCGCTTGGGGTTATGTTGGTGGTTTAGTGATAGAACGGGGTGCAGAGTAATATTTATGATCATGTGTTAGTTGGTACTTTCGGTTATATCATGTATACATTTCGTGATTGTGGTTTAGGTGAATATCTGTGGTAAGGGAGCTTCCACCGATAGACAATTACCTACTGGGCCTTAGTGGCTCATGACTCTACATATACGTTTTTTTGTAGGTCCAAGCAGCATTGATAGAGTTGGTTCGTGACGGGAGACAAGAAGTGCTTCGTAGACTACGTATGAGCAGGCTATGTGAACTTGATTACGGATCTATAGTGGTGTCATGTTTGTGTACTATGCTAAGTTTTGGGCCTGGACCCTTTGTTTTGTCGTGGTTATGATCGGATTTATTGGGATGATTTAAAGTTTCATTAAATACGTTTGATAATTGGGCTTTAATTATTTAAATCTTGGCTTGGGTATGGCCCGGGGGCCATACTACCCTAACGAATTCGGAAGATTCTTGTGAAAGAAATATCAGGTTTGTTATATTTGGTATCAGATCAGGTTCGCATCTAACCTTATTGACGGGGAATCAACGGGGCATAGGGCAACCTTCCGTTGGGTCGCTCTGAAGAGATAGAAGATTTTGGGCTTATAAATATGTGATACATGCAAGAATGACTGTTTGAATTGGTACAGGAATTGGAGAGTAGGCGACGTTCGTGCAACCAGACTATCACTGATGGAACCATGCAGCCTGTGGATGAGGCAAGCCACGAGACAGAGTCTCATGCTGATCTGTCTACACCGTCGAGGATGGTTCCGACACCTGAAGGCCGAGGGGAGACCCTAGATTCCACTGATATTGGTGAATATGATACCTGTTGCGACGTTCCGAGTACTCACAGCGATGGCGGCGGCATTCATGGCTAGACTGTCTACTGGGATGCCAACTGGGAGTATACCAATTACGTCTGACCCAACCCCAATTATCGGCGACCCCCATCCCATCTCTCGGGCCCTAAATTCCGTCACTGAGGTAGGATGGACTTTTAGTAGCACAAGACATATTTCAATTGCGAAAGGAGGGGACACTGATAGCTATCTTGCCCTACTAAGCCTCCCGCTGATGCACCTCAGGCCGCTAATGGCCCTAAACTACTACCACCACCACCCCTCCTTCCCCCAAGACAGGCAAGAGTATGTGCCATCACACATGTGCATGCCGAGGAGAGGTTGGACGAGGTTATTACAGGTATGCCTTGTGGGATAAGAATTATCGATATGCTCTACTTATCTTACTTCTTTTGTTGAAATCGATTTAGTCAACATAAGTGAGTATAATAACCTCTTCATGTGGATCGATTTGTTTGGGTGTCAGGTAACATGAGTGTTTATGGTAGTCTAGCCTATGCTTTATTCGATAGTGACACCACCCAATCGTTTATTTTGACCCAGTATGTTAACAGAGTTCGTGCACCAATCAGCATGCTGATGGTGCCCTGCGTGGTCTCTACCCTGGTCAAGAAGACGACATTAGCTACGAGATGCATTTTTCAGTGCCTGATTTGCTTGGGTGGTATAACGATACTATCAATTATGACAATCTTGGATACACATGACTTTGATCTTATACTCGGAATGGAGTGGCTGGCTGCAAATTATGCCCAAATAGACTGTCAGACATGAGTGTTCTATTCCAGCCGCCGGATAAGTCACCTTTCATGTATCAAGGGGCATTGGGGGCACGAAACCGATCGGACACGGAGATAATTTCGACAATCCAGGCTCGGCGACTAGTTCATAGAGGTCATGATGCATACTTGGCATTTCTAGTGACCACACCAGATCAGGAATAGAAACTTGAGGATATACCGGTAGTGAGGGAATTCGTCGATGTATTTTCGGAGGATTTACCTCACTTACCCCCAAACAGAGAAGTGGAGTTTGGGATTGATCTTATACCAGGATCCGCTCCTGTGTCAAAGGCACCTTACAGAATGGCACTGACGGAATTAGTAGAGTTGAAGGTTCAACTACAAGAATTGATAGACCAGGGACAGGTGCGACCCAGTGTGTCTCCATAGGGTGCACCTGTGTTGTTTGTGAGGAAGAAGGATGGGAGCATGCAATTGTGCATAGACTACCGTGAGTGGAAAAAAGTCATCATTCGAAATCAATACCCTTTGCCCCAGATTGATGACTATTTGACCAGTTGTCGAGTGCATGTGTGTTCTCGAAGATAGATTTGAGATCAGGATATTACCAGATGAAGGTGAAAAGTGAAAATGTGACTAAGACTGCTTTCCAAACTAGATACGATCATTATCAGTTTTTGGTGATGCCTTTCGGATTGACCAATACACCTGCAGTCTTCATGAACTTGATGAACCGAGTGTTTCACCTTTATTTGAATAGGTTTGTGGTAGTGTTCATTGATGATATATTGATATACTCCCCTGACTTTGCGACGCATGCCGAATATTTGAGGGTGGTGCTCTTCCATCTCCGAGAAGAATCCCTGTATGCTAAATTCTTGAAGTGCGAGTTTTGGATCATGCAGGTCGCCTTCTTGGGATATGTGATCTCAGCTGAGGGCATGGCGGTGGACCCCAGTAAGGTGAAAACAGTCAAGGACTGTCCCGAACCCAAGATTGTGGGTGAGATTCGTAGTTTCTTGGGGTTAATCGGGTATTACTGAAAATTCTTTGAAGGATTTTCAAGGATATCTTGACCCCTCACACGGCTAACGCAGAAGGGGGTGAAGTTTTATTGGGATGAGACATGTGCAAGGGGGTTCAAGGAATTGAAGGAAAGATTAACTTCTGCCCCGGTACTGACATTGACTAAAGAGGGGCATGACTATGTGGTATATAGCGATGCCTCCAAGAATGGGATAGGGTGCGTATTGATGCAACACGATAAGGTGATAGCCTATGCTTCCTGACAACTTGAAACATATGAGGAGAATTACTCTACCCATGATTTGGAATTAGCAGCCGTAGTACATGCCCTGAAAGTGTGGAGAAACAATCTTTATCGAGTTCAGTGCACCATATACACCGATCATAAGAGTTTGCGATATATCTATACCCAAAAGGAACTGAACATGCGTCAGCGACGATGGATGGAGTTGATCAAAGATTATGATATCGATATCCAGTATCACCAGAGGAAAGCTAATCGGGTGGCAGATGTATTGAGCATGATGTGGACCACTTGTTTGTACGCTACGCTAACTCGAGAATGAGAAGGATTGGAAGTAGAAGTAGTGGACTCTATTACGGCGCAAATGGCAATGTTCTGTGCAGAACCTAGTTTGGTTGATCGAATTCAGGAGACTCAATGTAGAGATGTGAATATACAACGAACATTGGAAGCGGCTGAGGGGGAGAGAACAAGCCAGAGGACACTTGTTGATGGTAGAGTGACGAAGTTCAGGAGAATTTGGGTTCTCGATGAACCGGATCTTAAGAGGGACATTTTGAGCGAAGCACATCGTTCATGAACCAGTATTCACCCAGGAGTTACTAAGATGTTACGGGACCTGAAAAGGATGTATTGGTGGCCGAACCTGAGACATGATTTTTCCGACTTTGTAGCCAGGGGCATGATTTGTCAGCAGGTGAAGGACGAGCATCAGAGGCCAGGGGGAGAACTTCAATCGTTGGAAATACTGATGTCGAAGTGGGAACACATCACCATGGACTTGGTCTTGGGGCTACAAATAGCATCGCGAGATAAACATGATGCCATTTGGGTGATCGTTGATCGACTTACAAAGTGTGTCCACTTCCTACCTATGACTCTCACTGACCCGATGCCTCAGATGGTCGAGTTTTACGTTGAGAATATTGTGAAATTGCATGGTAAACTCTTGAGTATCGTATCCGACCGTGACCCATGGTTTGTCTCGAAGTTTTGGAGTAGTTTACAACAGTGTTTGGGCAAAGAGCTGCGGCTTAGCACCACTTATCACCCACAGACAGATGGGCAATTTGAATGCACTATTCAGACCTTGGAAGACATGTTAAGGGCATGTGTGATGGACTTTAAGGAGCATTTAAAGAAGAGTCTTCCCTTAGTCAAGTTTGCATACAACTATAGTTACCATAGCAGCTTGGGTATGACACCGTACGAGGCTCTCTATGGATGACGTTGTCGATCCCCATTATATTGGGAAGAAGTTGGTGAGAAATACATTTTAGGCCCTGAGCTGGTGCAACAAGCCAAGGAAAAGATTATTATCACCCGAAAGCATTTAAAGAAGGCCCAGGATCGACAGAAGAGTTGGACGAACCTGAGACATCGCCCTTTGACACTGACAGTGGGAGATAAGGCATATTTGAAGGTCTCTCCAACCAAAGGTATGATAAGATTTTGAAAGGGTGGCAAACTGAGTCTGGGGTGCATAGGACTGTATGAAATATTGGGAAGAGTCAGGAAGGTGGCTTACCAACTGGCCCTACCGCCTCATCTATCAACGATGCACAACGTGTTCCACGTATCCCAGCTTCGTCATTATGTGGGTGATCCCAGCCATGTCTTGGGAAGCAAGCAAGTCCCTGTAATGGAGGACCTGAGTTGAGTGGAGGAACCAATCAGGATTGTGGATCACAAGAGAGTACGACTCCGTAACCGGCAAGTATCTAATGTAAAGGTTCAGTGGAGCAACCTATTCGAGGATGAAGCTATGTGGGAGGCCCGCGATGTGATGCAAGAAGCATACCCCCATCTATTTGACACTCCTGGAAATGCAAATTTCGAGGACAAAATTTTTTTTGAGAAAGGAGTGATGTAAGGTACAAGAAAATTCCTTATTTTAAATAAAATTTACCTTCGACATTTATGATTGACAATATCGAATGGAGGTTTTAAATAGATGTCGAAGGTTCATTAGTCGAGTTTAGTTTATTCCCTGGTATAATTAAATCTAATTATGGGCGTTAAGTGCTTAATTAACATTAATGCTGTGTTTAACAAATCTGACTAATAAGGTGTTGACTGATAAGGTGACTGATAAGGTGGCCTGATAAGGTGTCTGATTTGATTAGACTTGTTTGACAAATTTACCTAATAAGGCAATTGATTTGCTTAAAATGACATAAAAGACATTATTTTATATTGTTATTTTATTTTTTAATAATATTCTATATTTTTTTCCTTTTTTTTTTCTTTTTTTTTTTGAAAAAGTTTCATTTTATTAAAACCAAAAAAAATTTTACAAGAGAAACCTAAAGGCCAGTTCTGCATCACATTTGCAGAAGCTTATTCTTCATCTAAGGTTCCCAAAATTCTAACTAATCCATCTAAGCAGATGAGATGTATCAGCAAGAAGATAGCAGTTCACCTTGCAAAGAAAGGCTGCTCTCGGCTGCTACCTGTTTTTTGCACAAGTTTAGTCCCTTTGGTGAGCACAGAATCAGGAACAACAATGACATAAGCAAAACCAGCAACTATGGCACCATCTAGAGTAGCTAAGCAAACAGGATTCATCCTTACGAAATAATGGGACTTCCTAGTCGAATAGCATGGAATTATTGTCCGAAACTTTGAGTGTGGACTACTTTCACCTTTTTTTTGTATGCGAAGAGTTGTTCTAACCAGCATAAACTTCTCTCTCAGCGCCTGATCTTCTGATGCTTTCTGGTCATGTTGAGTATACTTCCATCTTCTGAGCAGTTTCCAGCAGACTTTGTCCATACCAACACCAACATTCAGCTCAATTTATGACCAGTTTAACTAGATTTGTAGGTGGTTTCTCGGGGCAGCGGGCCGTTGAAGATATAATCTGAGGTATACTCCAGCGCAATAACTGGTTTCTTCTTCTTTCTCCTTTTTTTCTTCTGGGATTGATTCTTGTTAGAATCCAAGGTCTCTGATACCAGGCATCTGATTGGGGTAGAAGGATTAGCCTCCTTCAACTGCCCCTCAACTGAAGGAATGGTTGCAACCAAAATATTCATTAAACCGACGTCAACCTTAGAAGAAACTGAACAGTTACTAACCGTTGGAGCCTTTTGGAACTGTGAACCTTCATCTGAGTTTATATTAGCTTTTCCTGTGAGGTCCCAATCGATCTTGCTCAGACCCTAAATCAAAGTAATAGAGGCGTTAGTACAAGAATGTAACTGAA
>JAOYMZ010038220.1:0-15563 GCA_025802335.1 Pinguicula primuliflora | reverse complement strand
TGATCTCCTATGTATAAGCTTTCTAACGATGTGCCCAATTCCGTCAACGGGCAATCCTAGTGGCCGGAATTAAAAAAGCAAGTATAAAATCATGTATAACTTCATGTACCATGAACCTGCCCTATTATATATATATATATTTGTATAGGTTCAAATGTATCATATTTAAACCCAACACAAATGCTAGACTTAATTAATTAAGTGACACAAAACAACATCATTTTGTGTCAGAAAGTGTTTTTTTACAAAAAGACATTATTTTGTGTCGCTTACTTAGTTTTGTATAAAAAAAATTAAGCGTAACATTTCTCTAAACATAATTATAATAATAAGTGTTAAAATATTTTTTTTAGCAATTCATAAGTGTTAAAATATTGTTTAGGTATGTATATCATTACTCATTTATATTAATATATTTTTTTTATTTTTATTACTCATTTATATCAATAATATAAAAATCAATTATATTAATATATTGTGATGTGTATGCGGGGTGTAATAAATTATTTCAACAATTCCTACATGTATACATATATCTTATTTGTGTGTATATATATATATATATATGCACAGAGCCCAGTGTTGTTTGTGGTCTTGTTTATTCAAACGCTGAATTCAAAGTTGTCTGTCTCTTTATCTCAATCTTATTTCTATTTTTCTACCCAATCCAGCAGTTGAATTGAATGAAGCAAGAGTAAAACTCAGAGTTGTGAGTGATTTTTTTCGATTTGCTCTACGGATTTCACAGATGAAGACCACCAGGATTAACCAGGTAATCATCAGCCGCATACTCTGCCTGCACCTGCCGCCGGAGGACAACGGAAGCCGAACCATCCGGCGCGGGAGGCGCGGGCGCGGTGACGTCATCCGGCTGATCAAATCAGACGGCGGAGTCGCGGTGTACGACCGCCCGGTCAGGGCTCTGGATCTGATGGAGCAATTCCCCAAACACATGGTGTGCAGATCCGACTGCTTCTTCATCGGTCGGAAGACGCCGCCGCTCGCCGCCGAGTGCCGGCTCCAGCTCGGGGAAAGCTACTTCCTACTGCCGGCGCTGTTCTTTCAGACGGCGGTGACGTTCGCAACGTTCGTGAGGTACAGGTCGATGTCGCCGCCGGGATGGCCGCCGTTAGAAGTGGAAAGGACACCGTCGGGGGGGCTGAGGATCAGGATCGCGGAGGAGACGATCACGAAGCAGAGGGAGAGGGAGGAGAACGTCAGGGTCTGCGATACGCCGCAGCTCAGGCGAGACTACGAGCAGCTGGTGAGGTTGCGACGCCTGTGGAAGCCGAAATTGGAGACGATTGCGGAGAAGAAAGGCCGCCGGCGAGAGAGGAGGAGGAGGGAAGGAGTATAGCAGGAATTCTGAATTAGGCTGTTGATTCCGGATGTATAGATTAGCGGCCATTAGCGATTCGAATTTTTACAAATCTCAAAAGCCTATGAACAACACAATTGTTCATCAGTTACCATTTATTTTTCGAGTAAGAACTTCGCTAAAAAAACATTTATGAGTAAGAGATTCTATTAAAACAAGAACATATTTACATTTTACAAAAACATCACACAGGACTATCCCTGCTCAACTAAACAGCAAGAAAAGAAGCCATCTTGTGTACATGTTGTCAGTGGCGCATGCACGAATTTTGGAAATGGGGGCACGATCCAAATTTTTTTTTTCAAGTTAGGGGTCTCCACAGAAACAATCTATTTATTCTTTTGTGGGGTGGGGGTAAGATTACGTATATCCTACCCTCCCCAGACCCTGCCTAAGGGCGAAATTTTACTGGGTATGTTTGGTTTGGTTTGGGAACGATCCATAATTTTATCTATATGTTTATTACTATTTAATGTACACAATAATATATGAAAAAGAAATAAATTTAATGCACGATTGAACTATTTTGTATAATAATCATAGCAGAAGAATGAATCAAAATATAGAATAATAGAAAAAATAACAAAATAGTATGTAATTTTTCACACTTGGTCATTAAAATTAAAATTTAAAACCAATGTTGACATTATTATCGTAAAACGATTTAAGAACTGGTCATAGTTTTTTGTTATGACTTCTTTATCGTTAAAAAAATAAATTCTAATAAATTATGTTTAAATTGCCAATTTTTGTCACTTAAGTTCAAAAATTATCTCTAAATGAATATTCTAAAACTGTTAAAAACATCTTGCAACAATTTAACCAACGATATTTCTATAGTAAAAAAATATTTACCCGATTAATACGGACTTTTATTGAGTTTTAGTTTGAATTTTTTAATGGATAAATAATACTAAAAAGTTTCAAATAAAAAGTTTTAGTATGTAAAACAATGAGACAATTGAAGATAAAAAAAATTTTTATATTGGGGAAATTAATTATTAAAAATTAGATTCCATTGGAATGATTTATATTTTTTAATCAAAAAGGTATTGAGTGGTGATGATCTCGAACCTGGGTCTCATAGGAAGGATATTAGCTCCCCGCCATCTCAACTATAACAATATAGTTTCCTTTTATGTAGAACTTAAATATATCTCACCAATTATCTTCATTATATAAAAAAAAATTTCGGAAATTTAAGGGGGGGCACGTGCCCCCCCGCGGACCTATATAGGTCCGCCCCTGCGTGTTGTGCCAAAAGTGCGTAGTGTGTATCATGCAACAAACAGTAACGCAGGATGTAGAACCCTGTCAGTGATGGTGTATACCGAAGGTTTAAGACCTTTTGCTTCAATCTAGAACCAAACTTTGTACTTTACGATCTCGTGGACGTTCGACATACCTTCTTCATCGAATTGTACACAATTGCGTTCTTTCTATAGGTACCAAATAGATGCCTGTCAGATTGCTTGGCCAATTCGTCGCCAAATTCGACCTTTGAACTACTGCACAAAAGATGTATAATGCCGATAGATATGAGTTTGAGGTTATAATGTGATGTCCAGCCATGTTGCGATTTCTGTCCAAACACAGTTGCGTGGGAGCAAGTACAAAATAAGTGTGCAGCACACTCCTCCACCATAGCGCACCAAACACAGCGGCATGTAGAATCACTCACTAAGATCCCTCTATGTTTTGGCTTGTCCATAGTCGGTATACTATCCTATAATACCCGCCATGCAAAAACTTGAATTCTGTAAGGAGAAAATTTGCCCCAAGCTGTGGTGAGATATGTTCTGTTCTGTGCCATGTTTGCTGATGCCTCACTGTGTAAGATTCTGTAGGCTATAAGACACAGTATATTGGGTTGATGCACCCCCTTGCCATACCCAAGAGTCTTCTCCTAATTGCAGTGGTTGAGAGTTGTCTGATTGCTGCAGTAGCTGATCATATCTTTCCTGCTCCTAGACTCTTAATAGTCTCCTGAAAGCAAGTTGAGGTGCAGTTCCAGCTTTTGAAGTTTGGAGAATTGTCTGAATTGTTGCAATCTTTTTAGTGGATAGCAGATATAACTCTCTATATCGTGTTGCCAAGGTTCCATCTCACGTCCAGTCTGAGTTCCAAAATAAAGCCTTCTCGCCTGAGCATATCTGGTGATGAATATTGTTGCTAAACCAGGCTTCTGTCGCTGGCGAGTTCCATATGTCCCTCTGACACGTGAGCAGTGGTCAGGCAAGGTAAGCAGGTAGATTTATGTCATTCCATCGTGTTGCTCAAAATACTTAGACCTTATGATCATATTCCATAAGCTTGAGGGCTCGTTTTTGTAGCGCCATATTCACTTTCCAAAAAGGGTAATATTCATCAGCCTGAGATTCTTCAGCCCGAGGCCGTCGGCCTCTTTAACGAGACACATGTTCTGCCATTTGATCGAGTGAATTGGCCTAGTCTGATTTGAATTCTTTTGCCAGATAAATCGTGTGAAGATGCTTGTGATCTGCTTAATAACCTGCATAGGGACTAAGAAGATTGATAGATAGTACGTGGTTAGGTTAGAAAGCATCGCCTTAAGCAAAGTAACTCTTCCAGCAAAGGAAAAAAATTGTTTTCACAATAGTGCAGTCGCCTCTCTAGCTGATCTATGATTCCCTTCCAAGTTGCTTGGATTCTCACCAACCGGAAGTCCGAGATACATGAAGGGTAGTGTGCAACTTTGACATCGTAGTGTACCTGCATAAACGGATAGACTAGAGAGGGAATATTAAGTCCAAAAAGTTTGCTTTTTCGGAAGTTTCCGACAGACCGGAGAGAAGTTCAAAGATTTGCATGACCCCCTTCATGACCAGCACATTTTGTGGAGTTCCTTCAGCTATTAGTAAGGTATCATTGCGTATTGAAGGTGAGAAATTGAAATCCGTCCAACTTGAGCTCCTTTAGCAAGCTCAGATTCCTAGCTTATTGGAGCAGCATATGAAGCCCTTCAGCAACAATTAGGAACAGTAATGGGGAGAGGGGATCTCCCTGCCGCGGTCCTTTACCCATTCAGAATTCCCCTGCACTTGATCCGTTGATCAGCAAGGCTACTCTTGCCGTTGTTACACACTCCATTATCCAACTACACCATCTAGCAGAGAATCCCATTTTTTCAAGCATCAGATGAAGAAAAGGCCAGCTCACAGCATCAAAGGCCTTTGTGAAATCAATCTTCAACATTAACAATGGTTTTTTGTTCATTTTATAAGTACGTAACACTTCATTGGCCACCAGAATCCCATCTAGAATCTGCCTTCCTCTTAAAAAAATAGTCTGGGTGTTAGAGATTAGATTTTCCAGTACTTGACTTAATCTCTTTGCCAACAGTTTCGCTAAAGCCTTATATCTGCATCCTGATGGGGTGGTAAAGTTCTAGCGTTGTTGGATTCCCAGCTTTTGGGATGAGTGTTATCCATGTTGAAATGAGCCCTCTCGCCAATCTACCACATCTATGGAATTCTTTGATAAATAGGCAGAAGTCTTGCTGCATCACTTCCCAATGTCGTTGCAGAAAGAAGAAGTTATATTCATCAGGGCCCGGGCTCTTCTTAGGTGTACAACTCCATACAGCTTCTTTAATTTCTTGATCTGAGAATTCAGCCACCAAGAAGTTGTTTCTTCTTCAGTTACCACCTTATGTGCTGGTAGATCGAAAGATAATATGCACCGTCCACCAGGATCATACAGCCTGCAGAAATGGTCTGTGATGCTGTTTTTGACCAACTGCACATCTGATTTCCAAGCACCATCTACCTCAATTCCCCGTATTGTATTCCTTCTGCGATTGCTTAATAGTTTTGCGTGGAAGAACTTGAAGTTCTCATCCCCTTCTCTTATCCATCTAACTCTTGATTTTTGCATCAGAATCTAATTTCCCTTTTGAAGTTTAGCTTCTTGCAGCTTGCTCCATGACAATCTGCGGGATTCCTGCTCAGGAGTTGATAGTATGTCATGTTCAGACTTAAGATCAAAGGCTATCACCTCCAGACCTAGTCTCTCTATTCTTCGATCCACATTGCCGAAAGAGTTCCTGTTCCATTGAGCCAGTTTCCCTCTCATAATCCTAAGTTTTTTATGGAGGATGTACCCTCTAGATCCAGTTAGTACCAGTGAGCTCCATTCTGAGCGAACAATTTCTGCAAATTCTTCAGAGTTGTTCCAACAGTCAAGGGCGTGAATAGCTTTACGACCCTAGTCCAGCACCTCGGTTTTTAGCAGAATAGGACAGTGATCCGATAAGGAGCGGTCAAAAGCATGCTGGTAAAGATTTGGCCAGTTTTGCATCCACATTTCATTCAGTAAAAATCGGTCAATCCTGTTGCATGATGTCCCTCTTCCTGCATAGCAGGTGAAGCTTCTTTGTTGGAGCGTGAATAGAAACCTTATAGATCGTGAATCAATGATGTTTTTTTCTAGAAATGTTCGACGAGTAGGAGTTCTGTCGAAACATGAGTTTTTTGCCGGCAATGTACAAATATTTCATTAATAATTTCAATTATGGCAAAAGTGATAACAGTAACTCGAAAGTGTCTTAACATAGTTTTTCAATCTTATGTATTGTTGCGTTTTTGACCGGATAAAGAGAAGTGTCTTTGCTCTGATTTTGGACAATAAAGGCATAATTATATGCCATATCATTTGATTTAAGCCATGGTGCATGGTTATTAACATTATAATCTGATTATAAGAATTTTTTTAAATGAGTGTTTTGGATAATTAAATTTGACAATACTTCTTCTTATTTTTAGAATCTGAACTTTACAAAAATTCAATAATGTTGCATATACACATTATTGATATACATAATTATGTACATCCAATAGAATATTTACATGTCGAGTTATGCACCAATAAAATATGTGTGATCCCAATTATAACGACACATATACATATTGTGTTAGTTGTACATAATTATTTGCACTAATATTATGTACACATATCATTATTGAATATAAATAGGATTGTTGGCTACAGTCAATAACTATAAGCTCATGGTTTTAATGAGGCTAGCCCACCTTCATAATAAAATTAAGTCGCACTTGCGCACGCGAGACCAAAACTTAGATAAGGGGTCTATTTTCTTTCATACAAGTGACGTGTTTGAAGTGATTGATTTTGGAGTGTTGTGTATCATTTTACTTTTAATTGTGTATGTGACCTTTAATTTTATCTTATTTTTATATAGTTTGTGTTAGAATTGTCCGAGCATGCACCAAAGTACATCAAAAGTGTTGTGGACTTTCATTAACTTCATTGTTAGTAATTTTTAAAATCCCAATAAAATACTACTTAACCATAAAGGGAAAAAATTCTCGAAATTTCCAACAATGAAGTTAATACAACTTCACATGAGCATAATACTCTTGATCTCATATGCATAAACCAAATCAAATCAAACCAAACCAAACCAAATCAAATCAAATTCGGTAAATCCCGTCCTTAAACAGGGTCTGGGGAGGATAGGATGTACGCAATCGAACCCCCACCCCACAACAGGATGGGGAGATTATTTTCGTGGAGACTCCCAACTCAAAAAATATATATATAATATAAAAATATAAAAATAAAGAAAATTAAAAATTAAAAAATAAAAAATAAAATAAAAAATAAAAAATAAAATTGTAATAATAATAATAAAATACAAATAATAAAAAGGAGAAATAAGTATAACTAAAATACCTACTTACTCCAACTATTCACAACGTAAATACCGAAATAATTGAATGCCTGCGCAAATAACGATCAACCTAAATAACTAACTACCTATAAGCCTAGAGATCAATAAGCAAATAACTACTCTATATAGTCTCTTTAACCGTAATATGACGTCTCCGACTCGCCCTAACAGAGATCATGTTCTCGGAGAGGTTTACTCTTACTAGATCTAACCGAATCTGCTCATTCCATGTCCTTTTAGGTCTCCTACGCCCTCGTTGCCCTTTGACTTGTAATCCTTCGACTTTTCTGACTGAATCGTCCAAACTCGTTCTGCGTGCATGTCCAACCCACCGCAACCTTCATTTCCTCAGTTTGGCACTTATAGATGCAACACCTAGTGTATCTTTAAATACCTCATTTGGAATCTTGTCTAATCTCGTGCGACCGCACATCCACCTTAGCAATCCGCATCTCTGTCACTTCAAAATTCTGCACATGTGAAAGACTCATAGCCCAATACTCTGACTCGTAGAGTATCGCTGGTCGTATAACCGTTCTATTAAATTTTCCCTTTAACTTGAGTGAGACTTTTTTCTCGCATAACACTCCAGTAGCCGACCGCCATTTTATCCATCCAACCTTAAGGCGATGGACAACGTCACCTTCCACACATCCATCCTTTTGTATGATGAGTCCTAGATATTTGAAACTATTTTTCAGTTGGAGGGTTTGGTCCGCAATCATAACATCCATACTACTTTCCTCCGTTTCATTGGCAAAATTGCATGTCATATACCCTATCTTCGAGCTACTCAATCGGAGGCCCTTAGCCTCCAATGTCTCTCTCTAACGCTCAAACTTAGTATTGATCTCCAATGATCTCATATGCAAAAATTTTTTATTAATAGATTCACTTTCAAAGATATACGATGACAGTAGCGCGAAACTTTATTGTCCCAGATAATATTATCCATGACTCAGTAGGATAAAATTTGCATCCATATCATATAGGTTAGAATAATCCATGAGAGGAATGCTACGTGTAATTAATTTTGTATACAAAATTAAGTATAAGTCAAAAAATGACATTGTTTTGTCTAAAAACACACACGACACAAAATGACGTCGTTTTGTGAGTGTACTTAATTTTGTATAAATAATTAAGTACACGTAGCATTTGTGAATCCATAATTAGAATTTAGAATATTGTCATCACACAATCAAAATTGATGCACATACACAAAATACCATAAGGCTCATATTTCACTGAAGTTTCAATGACTTCATCATCAATAATAATTATTATTTTTATAGGTAAGAGTATCGCCTCCAAATTAGAAGACGCCCACCCCACAGGTTGTAATACTTTTTTGGGTAAACACACCAATTGTAATACTTGAATTCAATAATTATTAAAGAATGCATAATTATTACTAAACCACCACTTGTAATAGTTGTGCTACATATGTTGCGGGATTGCTATAGGAGTCGACGAGTGTGGAACCTGACCGCTCACGATCTACCTAGCTCATTCTAGACTGAGGTCAACCTGCTAAACTGGTCAGTTCTAACTTAACAAGGTTGTGGACGCAAGAAAACAACGGTTGGGATACTTGTTTTGTGACGGTTTGCTGGTCCTTTTGGAATGCGAGGAATGCTGAGATCTTCCAAGAGGCTACCACAACCTGCAACAACGTAGCGGCCAAAAGCATTGCGGCCTCTTGAGAGACAATTCGTATCTTTCAGTTGACACAACAGAAAACTCATGTCGCATCTCCCGAATCCACTAACCAACCTGGAAGTCGAAGATTGTCAAACTGCTGCTCGCTCAAAGTAGACGGAGTTGTATCGCATCCGAATGGCCAGGCTGGAATAGGGGGAATCCTCTATGATCACCGTGGATGTACAATGCTTTCTTTTGCTTAGAGGATTGGACAATGCTTTGCCTTGGCGTCTGAATTCTGGGCCATCATCCATGGATTGATCTTTGCGCTAGAAGCTGGCATTCTAAACCTGGTATGTTATTCTGACTCCTCCATCGCCGTGGATATGAATAACGCTGCATCGCCCCAGCCAGCCATGACACACTTCACATCGCGTACCGACAAGCTAAAGGAGCGGTTCAACACTTTATCCCTTCTTCACATTCCACGGACGAAGAACATGGAAGCTGGTGCATTAGCGAAAAGGAACTTAGCACTCACAGATTGGTTACCTCACGTTAACAGTCAACAGCAACAGTTGAGTGTGCCATCAAGTTCAAGGACAAGGCATTCCACATACCTGGACACTCAGATTGACTCCAGGGCTGAATCTCAATTTGATCCACCATGAAGGATCTACAAATCTATTTGTACTTTAATTTTTGTTTTGGCGATTACCACATCACGAATATGTAAAAAAGGGAAAGAAAAAAAGAATGCAGTACAGTACAACAAAGTTCATGTGTGTATACTATATATAAACTTAATATTGAGTGCGCTTATTCCAACATCAATTGTTAAAAGATTAAAATTGTGATATTGTATTTCCCTGTAGATTACATTACTATGGATATGAAAGTTTATCTAAACTAAATTAGAGAATTTTTTTTCAAAGTCTTAATTATTTGAATTACTTAACTTTCTGCCTATTTTTAAAAAAAAAAACTTTCTTCCTATTTTAAAAAAAAAACTTTCTGCTTATTTTTTTAAAAAAAAACTTTCTGCTTATTTTTTTTAAAAAAAACTTTCTGCTTATTTTTTTAAAAAAAAAACTTTCTGCTTATTTTTAAAAAAAAAAACTTTCTGCTTATTTTTAAAAAAAACTTTCTGCTTATTTTTTTTAAAAAAACTTCCTGCTTATTTTTTAAAAAAAACTTCCTGCTTATTTTTTAAAAAAAACTTCCTGCTTATTTTTTAAAAAAAACTTCCTGCTTATTTTTTTAAAAAAACTTCCTGCTTATTTTTTTAAAAAAACTTCCTGCTTATTTTTTTAAAAAAACTTCCTGCTTATTTGAATATTTATATCAAAATTTATAATTAAATTCTTCTCCACCCATTGACTGGTAATTGTGATTCTCATGTTTCGGTCGTACATTGTCTTCCGTGAACTGTTTTATGTGTTTGGTGTCCCAATTTTGTGCATTTTCCCGCCCAAGACGTCTTTTTCCATGACGATGTCGTTTTGGGGGCCGTACGAAGACTGGGGCACTCTCCCCAACTTGTCGTGTAGATGTAGGCCAATCACAAATCTTCCTGGTTTGAACCGGTGGTCTTGGTCGACGATAATAAATTAAATGGTAATAGTCAACATTTTTGTGTACACTTCTGGTACAATTTTGTCATGTATATTAATTTTTTTTGTTCCATAAGTAAATTTTTTTATTCATTTGTAATTACATACGGTATAATGGATAATTCCAAAACTGATATACCTCACCCCTCATCTCACCTTCATCTCACCCCTTCTTACGTGACGCACCCACAGCCGCATATTTTGTTGGGTTTAGCTCTATGATTTATGCATTTAGTTTTAGGGTTTATGCATTTAGAAGTTTATGCATTTAGTCTTAGGATTTATAGGATAGAGTTTTAGATTTTTACGGCGGCGAAGCCGCCGTATTATTAATTTTAAAAAATAAATATTTAGCCCTATGGTTTATTCATTTAACCCTAGGGTTTATGTATTTAGTCCTAGGTTTATAGAATATGGTTTTAGATGAGTGTGGACGCTACATAGACAAGGTGTGGGATGAAGGTGGGATGGGATGAGGGTGAGGTATATCGGTTCTCGGGTAATTCAATGTTACCCCCGCTCCACTACCTCCACTACATACAAATTACATAAGTTTGTCTGAACACATGTAGTCGGTCCTCCTCCTTCGATTACGCATCTTAGCAATAGTGGGACAGATGGCTATCTCCGTAAAGCAGCTGACATAAACCAGAAGAAGATTTCTTTGCATCAGTAACACTAGACTGTATCGCCCGCAGCTCCTCTGCCTCCAGGACCTCCGCCCTTTCGCTCACCGGTTAGGCGGTTATGTATATTATTGGTTAGTGTCATGCTGAAAAATAATTCAAAATAATTCACGTATTTTAATTTCATAGATTCAAAATATACCATTTTTAACGCCACCTTGCTTTAAGTACGTAAATTTAACACTCTGTCATAATAACCTGCAAATCACGGTATGGGGTAAGCCACACTTAGGAAGCCATATGTGACAGGCTAATGTCGTTGGGAGAATTTAAACCCATGATCTTTTTTATTAAAATTGTCACTCTGAGTACCACTAGGTCAACTCCTCCTTGAAAATGCTATCTTGTTATTTCATGATTTCTAATTACCACAAGAGTTTGGATGTAATTTATTAATTGCAGTTTTGATGTTGAACAAATTTGTAGATTTTTCAACATGACCGCACAAAGCATTGGATATAACCTACTAATCAAAATGCTTTTACTCCGTAAAAAGATCCAACCAAGTTGATACTTCAATAGGACTGGTTTTGTGAGAAACTAACAAGGTATGTAAATGTTGGATTATATTGCAAATTATTAAAATTGAAGACCTATCGAATTTTCTGTTCAAGTTGTGTCGTGGACGCACAAACTGCCTTGAAATCAATTTCGACACGACCGTTGTGCTAATTGTCAATATGTCAGTCACTCTCGAAGGTTACCACCACAGCCACTTCTGAACACACATGCGCTCCGCTATCGGAAGTTGGAGAGAGACTCCTAAACCCTTGTTCAAGATGATAAATCGCACAAGAAGAAAGATGAAGAGTAGTGGTGGTTAATCTCAATCTATTCACAAACCTAGACGCGACTCATGTATATAGGAGAGAACTCAGGAGTCTCTCTCCCTTTAAAATCCAAATTATGATGAACCTGAATTTCTGGAGATATTAACCCACAAATTATTTTCTTAACCAAGTCATGGAAGTTGAGCCCAAAATTATATTCAAATGATAATAAATATTGGTTCACAACCCAAAATGCATTTATCATTTTTCAAGGCATTATCAAAACAGTAAGAGATGATGACACGACATCTTGGATAGATCCTTGGTTGGAAGGGAAAGCATTTCCCTATGCAATATGAACTAATCAACTTATATGATGACCTGGGAATAGATCTGACAATGATCGAGGCCACTTAATCCTCAAGAAACAGCAAAGCTTGTTGAACTTAGCCACATAATTCATCAACTACCATCTCTTATACCAGAACCTGATCTATGGAAATGGAATAACGAATCTGCAAGCAAGTATAGCATAACAACGGTATATCAGCAACTCATGAATTCAAACTTGCAGGAGATTACAATTGATGTCCAAATCTAAAAAGCCTGGAATTCAACAATACAAACTAAGGTGTATGCCTTTAATTTATAATTGTGGTTGAATAGAATATCAACTCTGGACAATTTGGCACAAAGAGTACAAATTTACTCATCGATGTGCTTGCTCTATGACCTAGAGCATGAATCAGACACACACCTATTTCTTCAATGTGCGATGGTGGTGCAATTATGGCGAATTTGTTATGAATGGTTGGAACTATAAACCAACATTTTCAGTAATTTGATGTCTTTCGCCCATCTTAAAGGGAGTGTTGGTAGATTATTATTAAGGGAAGTTTAGTCTTTGCCGGTATTGTATAAGTAGTAATTTTATCTCAATGAGAAACACTTTTGCTCAATTCTAACATGGTATCAGAGCAGGCGGTCTGAGGCCCGAGTTTATTTCCGGGAAAAGTCCCGAGTACTGGCCCCATGGGTGGGGACATGGAGAATTTGACCCAATTTGGGCATTGTTTCAGGAGACCTCGATGATTGTTACCGAGATCCTCGTAATTGTTTCCGGGAAAATCCCGAGAATTAATCCCAGAATGGGAATTGGCTCGAGTGGGTGGGCATTTACCCAGTTGGACTTGAGGGAGAGTGTTTGGAATTTGACCCATACCAATTACAACAAATCAAATTCACTAATATTAATATAATTGTGGGCTACAATCAATCACCATAAGTTTATGGTTTTAATGAGGGCTGCCCACCTTCCTAATTATATTAGTTCACACGCGCGTACCGACGCACACGAGGCTCGAGCCAAGAGAGAGAGGCAGGCCTGATCAACAGATCAGGCACTGCACTCAGTATGGCTGTAATCCTTCTGGAATTCAATATGACAGACAACCAATTGGGAAATCTGGACGATGATAAATCGGTCATATTTCAGCAGGAGTAGGTGAATGTCTTACAAGCATTGGAGGCAATACAATTGAAGATGTGGCTTGCGATGAGATTGAGTTGTAGAATAGAATTGGCAATTAGTTTCATAGATTGGTGGAGAGAGCCAAATTGTAGCTTATATCAGAAGTTGCGTGTGTCTGAACTCATGAGTCTGAAATGAAGATGATGTAACGATATACATTTTTGTTAAATGAAGACAAGTATGGAAGAATAAGCATGGAACAAAAACCTTAAGCAGTAAATCATACACCAATGACACTACATGTTAAGCATAAAACCGAAACCATGAAATTTATGATGACTAATATATGTAGGTAAAAGCAAGGTTGCGGGATTCATATGAATTTCCAATATTTCGTTTGATGAATGAATACAGTTGTAGCAAACTAAACCAAACCAAATATACTCATTAAATTTCGCCATTAGGCAGGATCTGGGGAGGGTAAGATATGCGCAATCATACCCCCACCCCTCAACACTAAATGAGTATTGCGCATACAACTAAGAGGAGTTTATTACATACATATGAGTAACTCTAGCTTATTACCCATAACTGAAGTCACGTTCCAAAGAAATGTATTACAAATTAAAATTAAAGAATCAGAATTTGAGATGTAGATCAATTATATCATATACAAATGCATATAAGAAATTGTTGTAAGATTTGTGGATCTTTATATATGGATCTACAGTCCCATTCTTATACCCAGCTCCTATATTCCCAATAAATTTCCTATTTCCTCAGCAATTAATCGTAGTCGTCGGATCTTAGATCTACTGACTGAGATTAAATCACTTATTAAATAATTTTTTCATGGGTGCACCTCCCCAATCTGAAAGATGGGAAACTCTCTTCCTCCCAAACTGTTCGACAATAATTTGAAGAAATTTGGGACGACGGTGCACGGATTCTGGACGGAAGAATTCATCCTCCTCTTGATTCATTTTCGTTGCAGAACCAACAGCACTTCAGTCTTCATCTTAAGCAAAAATTTGGAGCAATTCATAGCAAAAATCAACAAAGAGGAAGAACTGAACAAAAAATGGAATAATCTCAAAAGAGAAGTGCTAAAGGGACTACATGCAACCGAAAAATTGGACCGAAACTATGGAGAAAGACTGAAAAGTCAGTGCCTCACTTAGCACACCACCACTTGTAGGGGGTTGGTGTGGTAATTTCCTTGATTTTCGGTTTACAATTTCGGTTGTTTTGTTGTACAAATAGACTTTTCCATCTCAAAAATCTCCATCGAAGAGGTCTCCCTCTGCAAAAAAAAAAAGGAATAATCTCCTATTTTATTTGTCTTGAACGCAACCTTTTTAGTTGGAGAATTGTTGTTTTGATCGCAATTGTCGGATCTAAGATCTGACAGCTGCAATTAATTGTTGAGGAAATAAGAAATTTACTAGGGATAGAGGCTGGATATAGGAGGCGGACTGTATGCATCTATAACTAAAAAAATGCAATAAAATCGCACAATACATATAGAAAACCACAAAGCGATGGGTTTGATAAAAAAATGTATATGGGTTAACTTTTCATATGTAAGGATGTTATTGGTTGGCATGGTGTAATGGAACACACACAGTTCTAGTTCGGTGTTGGTAGGTCATAAATAGTGCACATTCAGTTCAGTTTTTACATGCGCTATACACCTTTAAGAGAAGTAAGACCTCGTTTATTGCATGCGATTAGGGTTGATTGGGGTAGTTATCGGCATTTTTTGCGATCGTAATCAAACTGGAAAATCTGTTTACTGTGAGGTGGATTTGGGTCGTTTTCAAAGGTATAACTCTTCTAATTCTGGGTAAAATGTTGGTGGATGGATTGAGGGAGTTATTTGCATCCCTCAATTCACGTGTAATTCAGTTTGATAAAATCTTTGGGCAACGTAAAAAACTAAACTGCCCCTGATTATTCCACACAATTATCTACCTTCTCATATATACTGATATCTCAATCCCGTAACTTCTCATTTACCCAATTTGTGCCTTCTGGACGACCCTAGATTTCGCGATTCATTAAATTCGTCTTCGACTGGTCGATATTCATGGATTTCCTGCAGGATTGTCTTGGTTCGAAGAGATTGGTAAGCGTAGATGTCTCCGACAAACATGTTTTCTTCTCTTTTGAGTTATTAATCCGCATGTATGTTATTCTGAACTTGGCGAATTTGCCCTTCTTTCATGAATACTTGATTATCTGTTTCATACGGATTTGTTCTTAGGAATTTTTTGGATTTGTTCATA
>JAOYMZ010038209.1:0-15564 GCA_025802335.1 Pinguicula primuliflora | reverse complement strand
AACTTGAACATATGATCTTCTATGTATAAGCTTTCCAACGGTGTGACCACTTTTGTGAACGGGCGATGCTAGTGGCGGGAATTGAAGTTCAAGACCTGACGAAGTTGATCTAGCCGATCAAGTTCTCAATTTCTGATTCACACATTTTGTATCATCCGGACTTCACAACTATACGATATATGTTCTGTCGAGCTCTGCGCACGTTTTTTATTACATGCCAACAAGATAACTTTTTTGCAAGTGAATCATCAGTCTTCTCATCTGCAGAACCCTATATCAACCACAAGGTTTGGTAGAGAGGAATATTCTGATGTGCTTTGCTTGAGATCGTTAAATATGATCCAAGGAAAATACATGCACCGAACATCTTCATTTAGAGCACCCTGTTACAATTGTTGTCCAAGATATCACCTTCTTGTCGGCATCATATCAAACAACTTTCTTGTCTTGTTGGACAAAACTCACTAGGACATTTAAACAAACAATTGGCTTTCCGCTGCCAACTCTGTTGTTGGGATTCTCCACAAGATCATCACGTAATGGCCATATGTATGTGCCCGTTGTTAAGGATATTACCAAAGAAGCCACCAAAGAAGAGTCAATCAAAGAAGCCAAACAAGCCACCAAAGAAGACTCCATCAAGGCATCAAGTCAAGCCACCGCAGGAGATCACAATCACCAAAGAAGATCACAATATATTTAGTCAAAGAAGATCCCACAAAATACCAAAGTAGATCACAATATATTCGTGCTCATTTAATGTCTATATATTGTAAAACAATGTATGACAAATGTAGTGAATAAAGTGATACCAGTTTTCTCACTAAAGAACGCCTCCACCCTGCTCCTCATTCTGTCTTTCATTTCTTCTCTTTGTCTACAAATCTGTTCAGTCATCTTGTAGGTGTTATCTCTTTTCTTTCATTGTATCAGAGCGATCATTGCTCACGCAGTCTATTCGATCCTGAATAAGTGTACTATTCAGAGGTCAAGAAACTCGATTGAAGTTCATCAATCTGAGTATCAGTCAGTAAAGAACCGTGTGCTGCATCCAAACAAACTGGTGTAAGTTTGTTATGTCGAAATTTGCTCTCGGGATCCTGTGATCAAAACAGCAGCAATAGTTAGAGCTGCAACTCATCTTCATCAAACATCTGTTCAAGTAAACCTCTTAACATCCTTACTACTTCAACCATGTCTTTCTCCTATCCAAACATTTCGCAGATTATATCTGTCAAATTAGACTCTACCAACTATCTTTCCTGGATGTCACAAATCATTCCTCTTCTACGAAGCTATGACCTAATGTCTATTGCCAATGGAACTTTACCGTGCCCTACTGCTACACTGCCAAAGAAAACAACAGAAGACGAACATAACATGTTACCTGATGATATCAATCCAGATTACGTTGAATGGTGCAAGAAGGACCAATTCGTACTTGCTGTGTTAATGGATCACTTTCTCCCGAGATTTTGCCTGAAACCTACGGCCTGACCAGTGCCTTCGCCATCTGGGACAAATTATCACGGAGATTCTCACCCAAAAACACCTCCCGCGTGCTGAATCTGAAGCACAGACTCCAGAACATTAAGCAAGGACAACAATCGTGCACAACATTTATGCAATCGGCAAAATTAATCCGAGCCGAGCTCTCTGCTGCTGGCCAGAATGTAACAGATGACGAATTGATAGACTATATCACTGGAGGACTTTCTACTGCGTTCCAGATGTTCGCCCCCATATCTCCTTTGCCCGCCGCCTTCACCAACTCACTCTGGATGACTTCGAGGACGAATTGATGACATACAAAGCTTTGGTTAATGTCCCTGCTGCACCAGACATGGATGCCGTTGCGCTTTGGTCATCAAAGGACACTGAAGAATTCGGAGACCCCTCACAATTATTTGGAATGCAGAATCGAGGTTCATATCGTGGTGGTAGAGGCAGATTTACGAACGATGGACGTTTTGGCGGACGAGATTATGGTCGTGGGCATTTCAATTCTGGCCGATTCACCTCCAATCGTCGATTTCCCGATGAGGGTGATTACGCAGGAAATAGGGACGGAAGCTGGAGACGAAACGAGGAGAATTTTGGGCCACGATCAAATAATTACGGGCCAATGTCTTGATATGGACCTCCAGCAACTGGGCTGCAGAGCTCCACTGGCCCAAATCACTATACAAGCAGCATGGTGAGAAATTTTAGTGGGCCAAGTTCATCAGGCCCAAAACAGTTTCAATCCAAAAGTAAGTCCAGCATAATCGACATGTTTGTTTGCCAGATTTGTGGAGGCATGAGCCACACTGCTCTCAATTGCTTCAATCGCATGGACTACATCTTTCAAGGCCGTCATCCCCCTGCCGAACTCAAGGCTATGCAGATAAAAAAGAAGACATACTAAGTTAGTTAGGCTGTCTGCAAGCGAAGGGAAATTTTCCTCCCCTTGTGGGAACCGGTAACCAGTTCCCACATTGTCCACTTTTCGTGGACAACGCCAGAAAGCCTTCCACCCACTTTCCTCCCCAATATTTAAAAAAAATACCATTTCAACATCTAAAAAATATAATATTAATTAATACCAATATATATAATTTAATAAATATGTGTATTTTAAATTAAAAAATAGGTATTCTTTATTTTATCATGTATTTATTATTTAACAAAAAAGTATGATAAAATAAATTATAAAATAATAATAATGAAAATGTAGGGGTGTAAATTTCATTCTATGGTTGTGAAATTTGGAGGATAGATTGGAGAGAGAAAATATAGGTGTAGAAAAGATGATGTTGAGTGAAAGAAAAGTAAATTGATATGATAGCTGTAGGTAAAAATGGAGGAAACTTCCTGGAGAGCCCTAAATAGCTTATGGATTGACAATTTCAAGCTGAGAGCCAATCTGGCAAGGTTTAGCATTGGGGCAAAACAAAAATCTGCAGCATAACCGAACAGGGGGAAAACTCAAATTACAAGATATCCTGTACAAAACCCATCCCCCAGATCAGCAAAATCGTATTAGGAAGCCAAGACAGATCAAAACATTTGCTTCTACAAGCTCGGCCATTGTAAATGGAGGGGGAATAGATATGCGGCAAAAAAACATTCTCGTCCCTACGGGCAACCCAAATCTGGTCTTCAAAATTGTAGCACAAGACTCAAAGTGGCTTCGGTATAGTCGTGTGGGCAAGATGAAGAAGGGCGTGAAGTGGTATGAACTAGAGTTAGCTTTGAAAACACGGAGCTACAAACAGCTGAAAGTAAGCCTAATGGGTGATGACAAAGTCCTAATCTGGGAGGATGATGGTAAGGAACTCGAAACCCTCATCAAAATAGACCTGCCATGGCTAGGAAAATGGATACATAACTTAACAGAGTGGACAGACGCTCCACCAAACCAGCAGAGGCATAGGCACATCAAAATCTACGGAATTCCCTTATCGACAGAGTCATTGAAATTGACAGAGTTACTAAAAAAAAGTTCTTGAAGGCGGCACAAATGACTATATCAACCGACTACATAACGTGATATCTGGCACAATGTGGGTGCAGATTGATGGATGTGAATACGAGATGAGTGTGGTAGAAGCAGTAGAAAATATTTTCTCTGAAGCAGTCCCTTCTAAACACATCACACAAATCATGGAAAGTTGATCCAACACGGATGAGGAGGAGGATGAGTATTCTGTTTTCAAATGCAACACTGATGGAGACGAATCAGATGAGGGGGAACTGATGGTAGGAGATACACACCGCCCAGTAGACAAAAACCTAGTGAGCAAGAGTCTAAACAAGATAAGGATGCCACTACACCTAAGAAAACAATTCTAGACACTGAAGAGCAAAAGGAAACTAGCCCAGAGAGACACCAAATAAAATTAACAACAAAAATTATGGAAATAGTGAGGAAAGGACAACCGATGATTGAAATAAGTCCAGTGCAGGAGAAAGAGGAGGATAAAGATACATCACTGTCAAAGATACCAGACACAAATGAGAGCAAATGGGGAACACCAAATGTAATGCTGATCTGGAAAATGGTAGTCTTGACCTAGCCAAAGCAAAGAAAAAAGTAGTGACCCACAAAGCACCACCAGAAGTAAAGAAAAAGAAAAAGACAACAAATCAAAAAAGCACAAAATGGTGCTCTTAAAAAAGAATGGATAGAAGTGATAGCACAAACTCATGACAGTACAAGCCACCAGTTGGATACTCAAGCACTATCCAACTCTATCATGGACAGTAGCATAGCTGCCTCCAACATGAGACACCTAAGGAATGAAGTTATATCAATGTTGAATATGGGAAAAGCCTTTGGGATTAAACACAAAGAAGATGAGGAGCGAGTACTTACACTGCTTGTTGAGAGAGAGCCGAGGAAACACAAATCTGAAATAAGAACAAAAATAACTGGGAAGAAGAATAGAAGGAGCCTTTGATCTGAACTGAAATGAGGATATTAACCCGCAACTCCAAAGGCATAGGTAGAAAGGAAAGGAGGACAAAAATTTGAAATCTCATGATAACACAACACAATGAGTTTCTTAGCTTGCTGGAAACCAAGAAGGAATATGTGGACAGTGAAAAGAAGCAAAAACTTCAAGAGAGACGCAATAATTTTAGTGAAGGAAGATGACTATTATTGAATATAAGTACTAAACTTGTATAAGAAAATAAAAGAAGGATAAGAAATAAGAGAAGTGAAGCATCTATATATTTCCTTCTTCATTACAAGTGTACATATATAGGACTCGTGTGATTTTGTTTCATTTATTACAAAACAACATATCCCTTGAATATAGGATGCTAATCTTGACTTTGCTATCTTTTCTTTACAAGATAATGGAGAGAGGGGAAAGATAAGATTGCTATCTTGACTTTGAGTCCCTTCATATCCTTGGGTTTAATTCAACACCTACGAAATCTTTGGGTGTAGGATCTTGTGTAATCTTATCTCTAACAGACAGAAGAACAATTATGAGATTGTGGCCTAATGAAAAAGTGGACGGGGCCTATTCTGGGTCGACAGGAAGTGCAGGAGGATTATTATGCATATGGGACCCCAACCTATTTGAAAAAGAGGCTATATGGGGAGAAGAAGGAATTCTAGGTATTACTGGTCGCTGGAAAGATGATCCTAGTACATGCCACATGGTGAATCTGTATGGTCCTCATGACATTGAGGGAAAAAGACAACAATGGAATAATCTGAAGCAGAGCCTACAAGGAAAAGAGAGAGAGAGAAAAGATCTGTGTAATGGGTGATTTTAACTTCGTCCTACACAATTGTGAACGAAGAGGGAGTGGTAGAAGCTCCAATGCAGTGGAAATCTCATTATTTCAGCAGAGAATAAATGATCTAAACCTAATTGACCTCCCTCTTACAAGAAGAAAATTCACATGGTACGTTTTAAACCTACAATTCGGAACTGAGGAAAAGAATTGGGGCTTAAACCGATGAGGGTTATGGACTACTGACTGGAGAAGGAGGAGTTATGCGATCTAGTCAGAAATACATGCACACAGGCAGAGATAGAGGGATTCAAGAGCTTCATCATCAAGGAAAAAATAAAGATACTATGCTCTAAAATGCAAAAATAGAACAAGCAGAATGGAACAACACAAAACAAGTTGAAAGCACTGAAATCAAGGCTCTCTAACTGTGAGAAAACTTTGGAGGATCAGAATCTACCTTTACTGCTAGCTGAAACGGAAATTCAGACTTTGAACGTGCAAATTATGGAGGTAAAAAGGCAAGCAGAAACCTTGTAGAGGCAAAAGGCAAGAAATCAATGGATTAGGCTGGGTGATGCAAACACAACTTATTTCCATCAACAAGTTCAGTCGTGGAGAAAAATAAATAATATAACGGGCATCTAGTTTGAGGGTGAATGGATTGGGGACGTGCAGGAAGTAAAAAGGGCATTCAAAACCCACTTTGAAAATCAGTTTATAGAACTATTACAGAATATGCCATCCTTAGAAATCATAAATGTCAAAAAACTAACAGAGGAAGAGAAACATGATATGATATCCCCCTTCACTACCCAAGAGATTAAAGCAGCAGTAAACTAATGTGGAAGTAGGAAATTTCCACCAGATGGCCTAAATTTCGCATTTATCAAACATTTCTACCAGACTATGCAAAAGGACATATGTGAAATGTTAGGTGAATTCTATGAGAATGAAAAAATTGTTCGAGGGGGCAATGTATCAAACATCTCCCTGATCGCTAAGAACAACTCGCAACAGAAAATGGATGACTACAGGCCCATCACATTAATCAGCTCTACATATAAGATCATAGCAAAAATTCTAGCAAATAGAATGAGTGAGGTTTTAGATGGTCTTATCTCAGTAAACCAAACAGCATTTTTGGGTGGCAAATAGATTGGAGATGAAATTATTGTGGCAAATGAAGCTGTATGTGAGATGAAAAGGAAAAAAATCCCTGCTATTATACTTCAACTAGACTGCGCAAAAGCCTTCGACACTATTAATTGGGGATTCATAGAAAACACGGCAACAGTGATGGACTTCCCAACCGATTTCAGGAAATGGATACAGGGGTGTCTCTCATCTACATCAACCTCAATACTTATAAATTGGAGCCCCACAGAAGAATTCACCCCTTTTAGGGGAATTAGACAAGGGACCTAATGTCCCCCTATCTCTTTCTACTAGTGGCAGAAGGTCTATCATGCATGATCAAACAAGGCTGAGCTACACCTCATTGAACCTATTGAGTTAGGGTTGGACAAAATTCTACTGAGTCATCTCAATTTGCAGATGACACGATACTATTTTGTAAGACTACTTGGAAGAATGTTAGAGCTTTCAAAAGCATACTGCGGAACTTTGAACTCCTATCAGGGATGAAAATAAATTTCTCGAAAAGCATACTCATTGGAGTAAACACAACAATTCGTCTCTTATTCTCTGTCTTGGTTTTTTTTAGCATTCTGTTTATTTGTTATAGAGTAGCTAACTTAGTTTGTTTGAAGCCATAGTGATCAGAACCAAGCAGAGTTCAAGTTTGGGGTGAGCACACCCAAAAAGGGAACAAAGAAGCAACAACATTCAAGTCTCAAAATTAAGATGTGCATCCAATTACCCCTAGTTTGTATTGCTCTTTGCCCTAACTTTTCAATTCCTTATAAGTTTCACTCACTTGAGGGAAGTGAGATTTTAAGTGTGGGGTGAGGTTAGCTTAAGTTATACATCTTGTGAGCAAGTTTATGTCCTTACATCATCTTAAGCAAAAATTTTGATCTTGATTCATCGTTCCAGCAAAAAAATTTCACTTGGTTCTTGCCTATTTAGCTCATTTGCAACTTTGCTGTCTAATGGACCTAGTCATGCTTACCTATTTGTGGCTTATAATGCTTGTTGATGAGTATCTGGTGGATAGAGCATGATTTCTTCTGTTGAAGTATGTTTGAGTGCATGAATAAAGTAGTGACCCGAGGCCAAGTTTCCTTACAATTTTCATGAGGGAGGAGAGAGATGCAGTTTCTAGCTTGGCTTGAGTGTGGAGATTTTAGTGAACCTTCCCTTAAACCTCAAGTAAAGAAGAAGCCAACTTGGATTCAAACAAAAAGAGGCTGAAAAGAGTATAAAGGGGAACATGGAAGCAAAGATGCAAGTCTCTCAAAACAAGAACAATGAAGAAGGTGCAAAAGATAACACCCCTTGAGCTATTTAAATGAAGATCAAGTATCCACAAGACAAGGAAAATATGAAGAGCCTAGAGCAAATCTAGAAGTTCAAAACTAGATCAACAAATTCAAGAAGCTGAACACACCTCACTGTTGAAGACAACAAGTTGAGTATAAGTACATGAAGCCAACAATTTGTTGCAGGAATGAAGAGGGTTTAGGGTGATTGATTGATATTATCTCTGACTCAAGTTAGGCCTTAGAAGTGTGCCCACATACATGTAAGCCAAATATGAGAGGCCATTTTATTATTTCCAACTTCATCAAGGAGAGGAACCCTCATTCAAACACTAACCCAACAAATAAGGGTGATGGAGTTGAGGCTTGACCTGAGGTTCTTACAAAGTTCATACACTAGGGCAGTGGTTGTGGTGAAGAGTTCAACTCTTCCCTATAAAAGTAGAAAAGTAGCAGAAAGGGACACACTTAGTAGATTATTGGAATCATGAAACTAGTAGAGTGTGATGACATTCACCACCCCTAAACTGTCCTTAGAGTTTTTGTGTGAGCTCATGATTATGCATCATTGCTCGCTCCTTAGTTCATCTTGTAAACCAGACACACCTGCACCTTGCACGACATTCCATGTTCATTAGCTACTTTTTTGTTGGTGCAAGGACACACGTTGTACATTTCTGTCATCTCTAGTTATACTTTGCTTATATGCTTGAGGACAAGCATGATTATAAGTGTGGGGTTGTTGATAAGCTTTGATTTGATCAGGTTTTAGACTCATTTATGCATTCATTTCTCTACAATCTAGGCTTATATCACTGATTCTCGCTTGATTTATGCTTAGATTCATGTTCATGTGTTCTAAAAAGGATTTGGTTCAGTTTAGGAAAAATCTGTGCAAACTGGTGCAAAAGGAGATATTTGGTGCAAAAATGACTCTAAGGCACAAGAACACCTTCACCCGGATGCATATTGTTAAGAAAAATAATATTCCACCGAGTCTGACCATACAGTCCAACCAAGAATCACACATGAAACAGGAAGATGTCATATCACGCATGAATGTTGCAGCATGCTTAGCCCACCAAACTTGACCATTGAATCCAACCAAGTATCATGCGTGATGAGTAATGAGGCATGCGTAAGATGTCATTCTCAACCAAAAATGTGTATATATATGTGTAACCATTGTAAAGAGGTGTAAGTGAAAAAAGGAAGAAACAGGAAGAATTCTCCCGTGGAGTAGGCTTATGCCGAACCACGTAAATCTTTGTGCATTTATTCTTATACGTTTTTCATACAATTCAAAATTCAATACATATCACCACATTTAAAGGTCTAAAATATGTCTAAACGTGTGACAAGGTTTTGTGTGCATCAATATATACAAAATCAAGCCAACACATGCAAGGGGGACCAATGTCACAAAACTAGAAATGGTCCAAGAAGGCTTCAAAAGCTATTTTGCCAAATCAGGCAAAAACTGGGTAAAGACTACCAAGCCCTTCTAACAGCCATATCTCTTCAACCACGATGAGGGTGAGGTGGCCATTTTACAGAGAGCTAGGTTAGGATCTCCTCTACAACTTATGTGAAGGACTGGAATGTTGAATCCGCCGTCAAGACCATCTACTAATGGAAAATACCATTCTTGGTAAAAATTACAGTGCAGTGACAATCTTGCCCCCTGCACGGAGCATATTTCTCACTTTATTGTAAGTTTGAATCTGCCCTTACACCAGAAGATATCTAGGGCATTCCACTTCAAGTTATCTTTACAAGTTACTGGCATTTAAGGCCATAAGGAGGTAGTTTGAAGCCTAATAATACACACGAGTCCACCTGTAGCTTTAATGACAGAACAACCCCTAAATCATGTTGCAGCCAGTGTTCGAGAAAGCGTTGGGCGGTCCCAAGGCATTTTGGGGCCGCCCAGCGCCCAGGCTGCCTAGGCGGCACCCAGCCGACTAGGCTAACAATTTTTTTTAATCTTTTTTTTTTTGCAAAAAAAAATTTCAAAAAAAAAGTCGGCCGCCCCGGACGTCTGGGCGGGCACCCAGGCTGCCTGGGCGGCCCAAGGCGTTCCTAGGCGGGCGCTCAGGCAGCCTGGGCGTCCGCCCTGCCGCGTCGCCCAGCACCAATTCGGTGTGGCCAGGCTGCCCAGGGCGCCTAGGCGGCCGCCTAGGCGCCAAAAACTAGAACATTGGTTGCAGCTCAGCATGCATTGCAAGGATCGATTTGTCATTGTGTAAAGAACTCATCCTATACCATATTGAGAGATTCATTCGATCAGAAGAGAGCCGGACACGAAGAAATAACAAGAGGGCACAAGGAGACTCTCTTAGAAGCAAGATCTGCACCAGCTTGGAGTGTCTCGATCCATTCTATTTCTATGGCTTTGTATCTGCTTTCTACTGTAGTTGTTCTAGCTCATGCCTTAAGCATGAGCTAATCTTCTGAAGTTAGGCTCAATTGAACCGTCCTTTGATGTAATCAACACTGTTTTATTGATCTAAGCTTTGGATGAGTGTTACTTCATGTTTGCTTATTGATTCACATGAAAAATTTGCTCATGCACGAGTAGATTGATCTTATTCAGGCCTTGCATTTGATGAGACCGATAAGAGATTCATTGTATGACACCATACGCACACACACAGCAGATCCTTGGGATACATACCACTAATTTGGTTGTACCACACTAGAGACAGTCCAAGAGATCTCGGGTTTGGGGGTTAGAGCCCAAAGCTTTGCACCATTGTGTGTAGGGTGAGGCTCGTAAAGCAAAACCCCTGCACATACTTGGGTTAGACCAGCCTGTAACTCGATAGAGAGCATGATTGAGATGGGTCTTGTGGCGATTAAAGGCATAGATCCGAGCTTAGTGATATAGACTGTAAGATGCATCTTTGGAAGGCAATACAATGTTGACTTGAGTATTCTATAAATCTTGTTGTCAGATTCTGTTTCTTTCTGACTTAATTGATCCATTGGAGTCACAACTTTGGTTCATTCTTAGTTAGTGTAATTATAATCAGAGCTTTAGTAATCAATCAAACCAACCTATGTCCAATTTTCATGCATTCAACTAGTGAACTAAACATGTTTGTTGCTTGCTCTCTGTGAGAAAGACCTTTACTAATATATTGTATTACTAGCGACTGTGTATGCTTGAACACACCTTATATAATCATCACCGGTCTCACCTCAAGTATGCTAGTGAAGGTAAGTTCATAATATGGTAGTGTGGAGGTGCATAGTGTCGAATCTACACAAGTAATTCATCAACAAGTGCAAATCAACTAGCTAAGCTCATGTTATTGGGCCAAAATAACATAAACATATGCAAAACAAAGCACAACCATCCGAGAAAGCAATAGTGACTTTCAATACATAAGCATAAGGTCCGAAGCATCATAGTTTTGACTCAACCGAGACTCGAGTCTGCAGAATGCAAAATAAAAAGCAAGCAAAGCCATGGAGTTCGTTGAAATCAGCAACGAGAGACTTCCTTTGCTTAAGCACTAAGATGACCGTTTGTGCTTGTATAATCTAGAACTCTGCCTTCGCTGCTTCCAAAGTGTGTTGATTCTGAATGAGAGCTATACCAATTCCAAGGGGAAGCTTAGGTATTTTGTCTTCTTTACCCAAAATGGAGAAATTGCCTAAAACTCTCACTCGGTTTCATCTAATGCCTACCGTGTATTAATGAGAATTGTAGAGGACTCTTAGGGCTACATCCTGGTAGTATTACAGTATGGCTTGGGTTGAAAGATATGACCTTTGCAACGGGCGGTTAAGTCCATTTGTCATCTTTATCGAAAATGGTAAGAAAAATTTTGGAGGGTTTGTGGCGATTTCCTATTTTGGCTAGTTATTGTCTCGTTGGCCCATTTGAATCCAAATTGTTTGTATAACATGCCCAAATGTTGCATTTTCCTAACATAGAACATTTGAACAGGAAATCAGCTATAATATAAGTATATAAGGCATAGTGTAGTGAAAAGTAACATGGCAAATAAGCTAAAAATATGATGAAATGTGAGCTTATCAGGTATATTCTGACAAAGGAAGTTTTCTCACTAATTGATGCTTTGAAAAAATTTGAAATGTTTTGTATTCAACCGTACTAATACAATCAATTGGTGACCTTGATTCTGAGGACATGGACTGCTTGGAGTCTGGGATAGGTTGGTCCCTGATTGTAGTGGCACTGCATACTCAAATGTTTGCTGTTTTTTGGGATGGAAAAAGCTTCTTTTGCACAACATGGCATGACGATATACGGGAAAATAGGGGGAAGAAGATGATTTAAAGGTGACTCGAGAAGGCCCGTGAGAAGGACAACGAGTTATAATGCAAAAGATGTACATTTTAATTGTGTTACTCTCCTATAAATGCGCGTTTCTGGTATTTATAAAAAACTGTGTTTTGTTAAAAAATTAATGTGAAAGCATTGAAAGCCATTTTGACAGTCTTTGACTGGTTGTCGGGTCTGAAAATAAACTTTCCAAAATGCGAAATCATTAGATTTAACATGGAGGAGGTGGTTGTCCAAGAGATGGCTGACTATTTGGACTGTCAGGTGAGAAAGGTCTCGTTCATATATTAGGCTTGCCTATTGGAGTGAAGGAAAAGAATTTGAAGACACGAGAACCTATGATAATGAGATTTAGGAAAATAGTGGGGTTGTGGATACAAAAGAATTTATCAATAGGGGTTCAATTAGTATTGTTGAAATTAGTTCTACACTCATTGCCAACCTACTATTTCAGCTTAGTTGATGAGATACTTCACCTTTGAGATTTGAGGGTAGAACAAATTTCAACAGTACTAATTGACCCCATATTGATAAATTCTTTTGTATCCACAACCCCACTATTTTCACTTCAAATTCTTTTCCTTAGCTCCAATAGGCAAGCCAAATATATGAATGGGACCTTTCCCACCTCACAGTTCAAATAGTCAGCCATCACTTGGAGACCCATGCATGGTAGACTTTCAGCACTGTTAAATCCAAAAATAAGGGTAATAGTTGATGAAGAATTTAGTTCTATATGTATCATGTGCAATAACGATGAGGAGATGGAAGCAAATTTATGGGGCGGGTGCCAAATTGCATGTGAAGTATTGAAGGAGGTATATACCAGGGTGAGACTATGGCGTATGCTATGGATAGCTGCGACATGAGTGATATAGGGGGAAGAAACGACAATAGATTTGGTGGAAATGAAGCTAATCTGGATATGGCCATGTGCAAGATACAAGAAAAACATGTTGTTGGGCCAAATCAACATTAAAACAAGGAAGCTTTGTGTTCGGTATAGGAAGCTGGCTACAGAGTCCAAATATTTGCTTTCTCGAATGTATTATATGAGATCATGAGCAAGGAAAGGAATAATGTAATTTTTTTTTGAAAAAAATTTTATTGGGCGGTCATCCCTCTCCACCAAAAGTTTGGTTTACATAGTAATGAAAACCCAAATAAAATAAAAGCAAAAGCAAGAAAAAACAAACAAAGCTTGAAATCTAAAAACATCTAGATATTCGTCTTCCTCTTTCTGATGAAGGTGCATTGCATATCTTTTTGCACCAATTTCCTTGTTTCTTTGGATGGCAACTGCTGGATGATGGTGCTTGAGTTGGGATTTTAACTGCCTAGTTTTGCCAAGTAATCTGCCACTTGATTGACCTCCCGTAGCAATGCTCAATGATGCATGAAGCTAATTGAGATACAAGAGAGTTGCAGTGCTGGAACTTGAATCTGAGTCTCCACGGAGTTGATGCTAGGTCCTTAACACCTTGTACCAAGGTTAGTGAGTCACAATGAACTACCAGATATTGGAATCCCCGATTGAGTGCAATCACAAGGTCTGTAATGAGAGCTTCCAGTTCTGCCTCCAGAGGTGTGCACAGAGGAATCCTGGCATGAAATGAGGTAAGAATCTCACCATGAGCGTTTCTGAAAATGCCACCAATTGCTGCCGAGGTAGGGGAAGAACTGAGACAGTGCTTGCTGTTCTGGCAATAGTATTTGTAATTGAGAGAGGATAGTCCTGTTATCATTAGTCTTTGGCATATGAAATCCAGAATATAACGTAATGTCCTTGATTACTCTTCTTACGGCCAAAATGACTGTTGTGGCTTCAACATTTGCAGAATCATAACGGATAGAACATCTAGCCTTCCAGAGTTCCTAACAGATAATAATAGGAATCAATCTTTGCAAGAAAGCTATTGATTATTCAGTATGACCAATAATCCAAGCATCTAATCTGGTATTTAAGCTAGATTGTGCAGAGGAGATATTAAATATAGTTTCAAAGTATTGTCATACCTTACTCGCTAATTCACCTTGTGACAACAGGTGGTCTTGAGTCTCAATGCTTTTATGTTTAAGGCAGCACGGGCAGCTGGATGCCAGATATATTCCTCTTCTTATTATAACTTCATCCACTGGTACTATGTGAAGGTAGGCTCTCCACATGAAAATACTGGCCTTCAGTGGAATTTTATTGTGCCAGATCCATTTAAAATCAAGGTGCTCAGTGGATCTCTGTCTGATGATTTGCCAGGCCGACTTGACAGAGAATTTCCCTTGAGGATGTGGTTTCTAGAGTTGTTCATCAAAGTTCATTATTGTGATAGGAGTCTGCATTATCTCGTGCAAGTATTGTGCAGGAATAACAGATGCCAGCCGAGGTTCATCCCAGTTCCCATTGCTCCAGTACTCATGGACTTTGTGATGAGTAGTTTGGAGCATATCTTTTAGTCCAACAATGCCATGCCAATCATCAGAAGAGAAGTTACATCAGCCATCACCAAGTAGCCAGAAGGAATTTTCTTGCATTGTATTTCAGACAAAGAGCAATTTTTTCCAGCAATGTGAGTCAGTTTGTGGCCTTCTTGTTGGTAGATTGGGATCAAGATGAGGGCAGTATTTTTTGATCATGAATTCTGCCCAGAGAGAGAGTTATGCAGCCGTAAATTCTACCATAGTTTCATGTTTAGACCTTTGGAAACATCTTTGACTTTTCTACAACCCAGTCCACTTTCTTGATAGGGAAGACAAATTTTCTTCAATGATTTCCAATGCGTTTTCTTCCTGTTATCTGTCCATCCCCAGAAAAAATCAAACATCGTTTTCTCAAGTCTGCTAAGGATGCTAGCAGGGGGTTCCAGAATAGAAAGAATGAAGATGGGCATGCTAGCCAAAACATGCTTGATTAGAATGAGCCTTCCAGCATTTGATAAATACGATGTCATCCAACCTTCTAATTTTTGTTGAATCTTAAGAAGTAGGTCTGCAAATAGATCTTGGGTTTTCCTGCCAGTGTAGAGAGGGGCTCCTAAATATTTGACTGGCAGTACACTTTGTTGAAAACTAGTCCATTTAGATACTAGGTTTTGTCTGGTAGGAGATAGCCTGGAAGATATAATATAACTGCTTCTATGAATATTCACCAGTTGTCCTGAGCAACTTTCATATCTTCTTAGCACTCTCAACACTACCTCTAGAGCCATCTTTGATCCTTTGCAGAATATTATCACATCATCAGCATAAGCAAGGTGATAGACCACTGGACAACCTCTTGGAACGCCATAAATATAGGACGGATGCTCAAGCATTAAAGCATTTAAACCACGGCTAAGGACCTCAGATCCAATGATAAAAAGTAATGGAGATAAGTGGTCTCTTTGTCTTAGTGATGAGTCCAATTCATATGCATTTTTGTTCTCATTTAAATGATAATATTTGCTAGAAATCATACTTTTATTTGTGTTTTTGTATTAGTTTACTTGTTTCTATTTTATTTTGTGTTTTAGGGCCATGTCATATAAAAGAAGGAGAAAAGGCCCAAAAAGTGGAAGAAAGGCCCAAACCCAT
>JAOYMZ010038198.1:0-15565 GCA_025802335.1 Pinguicula primuliflora | reverse complement strand
TTTGCAGAAGGACTTTTGAATGTGCAAGAATAATTATATCACATTTAAACTTCGAATTAATTTCAAAATTGTCACTGTGAAAAGTTATTCAAAAGCTACTCCTACCTAACTTATGACTTTTAGCTTTTTTCTGACTTTTTTGTAGATAAGCCAAAGTCAAAGCTGATTTACCAAACACTGCAAAAACAACTTATGCTGTGGAAAAAGCAAAAGGAGCTGTGGAAAAACTGTACTTCTACTTCTTCTATTTCTTATTCTAATTCTTCTATTACTTATTATTTTTAGAAAGAGTGGTGTTTTGTGAAAGTTATTATTTATAATGCAATTTTAGTTATATATATTATAAAATTAATATAATAGATTACTAAAATAACCTTCATTTAACTCATTAATGATAAAAATAGGAGTAATTTTATGTTCTAACTTATCCATAAGTTTGACCTAATTTTAAAATTGTCATGCTTATCTTTTAGAATGAAAAAACATGTCATTACATGCTCATTATTTAAAAAGTGTAGGTTTAAAAAATAAGAACAATTAGTAGAAGTTGGACTGCACAAACTCTCATTTTATTTAAAAAAATATGCTTATAAACACAATTAAAATTATAAGAAGGTTTAGATTAAGGCATATAAATATTAAGGCATCCATTAAAATTACGTGACACAAGTCTCGTATCTCGCCCCTTGAATATGTATCTCGTCCTTAGATTCGAAATCTTTGCTCGACCATGATCAAAATTCACAACCATTAAACTGACAGAAATTCTAAGGTCTCCAATGATACTATCCACAATGGTATCAATATTATGATTCTGACAACGATGATCAGAATTAGCCACATCATTGAAAAGATTATACATTGAAGATCAAAAGTCTCATGCTTTATATCGGTTCTGACGACTTCCTCGTCATTAATTTCGTTTCACATTTTTCCCTTGGATTAAGTAATCATTAATTGGTTTTAAAAACCCATCTGGATACTTCATCGTCACGGCCGTGCCAAAGCATGATATTTTTGATCTTCAATGTATAAACTCTTCCAATGGTATGACCAATTCCTATTATCATTACCGGAATCCTAATATTAAGTACTATTGGAGATAGTATTATTGTGGACCTAAGAATTAGTGATCAAACTTAAACCCATCTTCGTCCCAAATTGTTCAATCACTCTCCAACAGCAAACCCATTACAATAAACACATTAGGGAGAAGAAGAAAAAAAACATCTCACACATAAGATCTCTATGAAGCAAACTTCCATCTCATCTCCAATTTCTCGTGTCCTTACAATTGTAGACATACAGGGGTCACATGCCATCGAAAGCCGTTTGTGGGTCTATCACAATATAGCAAATCTTCACGATGCTCCCATTATGGTATAAATTCCATTGTCCAAGATCCTCCAAGACGATAGAGATTTAACTTTGTCTGCAGAGTGGTACCTTAATAGGCGATGCCATTCGATGGAGTTGTCATCTTCATTTTGCTGGCATTTGTGTGTGTGGTGGTGGTCCAAACACACACTCAATTTGGACCACATACCCTTTTGCATAGTTCCAGTGTGTGATTAGGTACGGGGCCAAGAAAAATAGGACACTCATATGTACTTGGGATGATGGGGTTTGTACAATTGAGAAAGAGGAGAGGCTCATGCATAGGTGGGCTGCCTGCAATACATCTTTTTGATACGACTAACACTAGGAAAAAAAGAGGATCACATGGCCGACTTGGCTTATTTCAACTTTGAATAACTTAAATGGTATCGAGGGCAGAGCCGGAGGACACAAACATCTATCCATCCACGTGAAATGATATACACCACCATTTTTTCCTCACTTGTGAGGTGTTAATATTTAATTAGGAGTTGAAGTTGGACTATGTAGGATTGAATCCTCAATATCAGAACAGATCTGATAATTAATACGAATACAAAATCATACCTTTATTGCGGAAGCGTGGCTGATCGTAATATTCCGGTTGAACAGATCTTTAAACGGGGCTACCAGAGTCCCGGTGGTATTCCACAACTCAAAACTCTCATTCCGAGATGATGAGGCAGCACTTCGAGAGAACTATTGAATACTGGGTCTCAAGAGAAGAGAATACATTTGCGTCAAAAGCTTTTTTGTTAGGGTTTGGGAATCTCCCTATTTATAGGAGTAGATATGGACCTTAATGGGCCAAAGCCCATTTAATGTATTAATTATATAAATTACAATTAAACATATTAATTGCAATTTAATCCTTAATTACATTATGCCATAATTATGTTTAACGTCCAACAATCATAAATAAAGTATAATGGACCCATATTATACTGAGACGGTCCAGTTGAACATGCTCAAACACATCACAGTAGGTTCTGGTCTCCATAATATGTTTACTAAGAAAAAATGATTTTAACTTGGACTAAGGCACTGTTTGCAAGAGCTTTTCCACAATTCTTTTTGCCTTTTCCACAGCATAAGCTGTTTTTGGAGTGTTTGATTACTAAGCTTTGGCTTTGATTTATCTACAAAAAAAGTCAGAAAAAGCTTAAAAGCCATAAGTTAGGTGGGAGTAGCTTTTGAAAGGCTTTTCTCGGTGGCAATTTTGAAATTAATTCGAAGTTTAAATGTGACATAATTATCCTTGCCTATTCAAAAGTCCTTCTGCAAAAGCATAAGCTCTCGCAAACATAGCCTAAGTATCTGTTAGGATTTTATGTTAATTAAAATTCTAATGTGACTTGAATTAGTAGTGCTAATAGAAATCTAATTGTATGAGGTCTTATAAATATGTGAGCCCTTAGACCATTAGGGTTAAGAGGGAAGGGTAGTTAGATAGAAAGGCAGAAACTTGAGTTGTGACTTTATGTCGGAGAGTTGAGAGGTTTTCTTTATGTCTGCCTTGTATTCGACTATGTCTGCCTTGTATCCAGTGTTCTAGAAGTCGGCCGACTAGTCGGCCTCCTTCTAGATGGCGCCCCATTTTGGGCCTATTCGGACGGGAAAATCGGCCCGTGTACCAGGACAATAGTGTTTTAGAAGTCGGCCAATTAGTCGCCCGTCCTGACCGATTAGTCGGCCGTCCTGACCGATTAATCGGCAGACCTGACCGATTAATCAACCGACTTCTAGAACACGGGCTGACTATTTTTTTAAACTCGGGGCCAGTTTTTGGGGGGTTTTATCGGCCGACTAGTCTGCCGAGTCGGTGGGCGGCCGGGGGCCGACCCGACTCCGACTTTCGACTTCTCGTACACTGCTTGTATCCTGACATATTTATTCGTTGTGTAGTTGTGTATTGATTCCTCTTCCCCAAGTGGGTGTAGACTTCAAAGCCGAACCACATTAAATATTGTGTGTTCTTTTATTGTTTGCTTCATTCGATCCTGGTCAATCATCCCCATCATGAGTATTGGAGCTGAGGTTTGTGATTGAAGCGCTTCACAAATTTAAAGAAAAATAGATAAATTTGCAAAAGCCTAGAATTCCCGTTGACCGTCACTGTTGACTGTCGCATTGACCATCGTCGATTTGAAATCCGATGAAACTGGTTAGAAGTCCATCCAAAAGTGGACAAAAAGTTCTGAGGTGTTGATGCCAGATTGTGTCCGGAGACTATTGTAAATCGCAGTCGAAATTTCAGGAAAAGGAAATAGAAGACAAATTGTTGAAAATAGATCGGCCAATTTCCATTGATTCTGAAGTCAAATTCTGAAATTGGAGATACCAACGCGAAGCTCATTCAGTGGAGAACAAAGGCAAGTAGGTGTCGTTGTTCAATTGTTGGTTGAAAGGGTCCGATTTGGACAGTAAAGTTTCTGTTTGAATTTGTTGTGATTTTGGGAAAATAGTTGTTCCGGCGAGTCCTGATAAGGACAAAACAATTCTGTTCGTTGACTTGGCATTTTTTGGATGAGGAACAGTGATTTCGGTGAGCGACTAGTATTTTCAGGTGAAAAGTATTTTTTCGAGGAAAGGTTGAAAGAAAAAGGGTTTTAAAATTTGTTGACTTTCTTGAGAGAAAGTTGTTTAGGTTTATTTTTCTATGGTGTTGAAAGCTGAGATTGCAAAATATGATCAGAGTATGAGTTTCACTATGTGGCAAGTCAAGATGAGGTTGTTCTTGACATAAAGTGGTTTGCATAAGGCTATCTTGGGAAAGTCTTCCGACTTGGGTGAGGCGAAGAAGCCCAGTAACTTGGATGAGGCGAAGAAGCCCGGTGACTTGGATGAGAATAAGTGGATGAAGATCTACTAGAAGGTATTATCCATTATTCAATTATGTTTATCCGATGAGGTATTGCGTGAAGTTCTTGATTAAAAGAACACCATTAACCTGTGGAATAAGCTGGAAACTTTATATATTACAAAGTCGCTTACTATGAAGTTAGTTGTCAAGCATTGTTTGTTTTCCCTTACAATGAAAGAAGGTACATCAATACGTGCACATATTGATATGTTCTCTCTCTATTGTTATGGATGTGGCTAATATGAGAGTCAAATATGATGATGAGGACCAAACATTGATGTTGCTTAGATCCTTGCCTCCTTCATTCAAGCATGTACGTGAGGCTCTTATCTATGGTAATAAGTCTTTGAAGTTGGATGAAGTTAAAGCAACTCTTCGTTCGAAAGAGATGTTTGATAAGGAGCTCTCTGATGATCATGATAATGAGTTGTTCACTGTTAGAGGAAGATCATCTGCAACAGGGTCAAGTGGCAATCGTTCGAGATTGAAGTCGAGAAAAGAAGGTCGAGATTGTTGGAGCTGTGGAAATAAAGGACATCTTAAAGCTCAATGTCATTTCCCTCATAACAAGGATAAGATGGTGAATGAGATCAACCAAGTTGAAGATAACCATTATGGTGATGCTCTTGCTGTGAGTGAAGATAGTACGAAGTGTAACCGAAGATAGATTCTAGATTTTGCATGCCCGTTTCACATATGTCTCCATAAAGAGTAAGTTTCTTCGTTTGAACTGATTAAAAGAGGATTTGGGATGTTGAGTGGTAAGCAACCTTGCAAAGGTACTAGAGCTTGTACTGTCAAGATCAAGATGCATGATGTTATAATTATGACATTGACTGGTGGGAGATATCTTCACAAGTCCGGTGCCATGTATTATATTTATATATATATATATATAATAATACATGCTGACCTTCTCGTTGACGGGGTATGGGCATGCATGCTGACCTTCTCGTTGATGTCATGAATTGGATGAGTAGGTTAGGAACTCTGTAAATTGTATTTAGAATTCATACATGATGGATCGATTACAAAGGAGAAAATGACTTCTTATAGTTGCAGCCACTCCTACCCTCATTAATGATCAACCACGTTTGTTCCCCATGCCTGCTTGACTTTTGATTCCCATACCACGCTTGCTTGACTTCCCTGAACAATATACCAACACTCTCCCTCAAGATGGGCGAAAGACATCAAACAAACCCATCTTGTTACACAAACGAGTTAGGTCCATCAAACTAAGTCCTTTTGTGAGGCAATCTGCTACTTGGTCTCTTGTCGCCACATGACCTAGCTCTAGCACTCCACTCTCCAGTTTTTCTTTTATGAAGAATCTGTCGATCTCCACATGCTTGGTCCTGTTGTGTTGTACAAGATTGTTGGCAATGCTAATGGCAGCTTGACTATCACACCATAGCTTCATTTTGATTTTTTGTTCTAGCTTGAGTTCTGAAAGTAGGGATTTCAACCATAACATCTCAGCCACCCCTAAGGCCATGGCTCGGTACTCTGCTTCAGCGGTAGACCTCGCAACCACCTGCTGTTTATTACTCTTCCATGAGACCAGGTTACCTCCTACAAACATACAATATCCTGAAGTCGACCTCCTGTCATCAGCACAGCTCGCCCAATCAGCATCACAAAAACCTTCAATATCTAGATGTCCATTCTTCCTGAAAGTCAATCCCTTACCAGGTGCATTCTTCAAGTACCTCAGTATATGGTATACAGCATCCATGTGATCTTTTCTAGGATCGTGCATATACCGGCTCACCACACTTACGGCAAATGATATGTCAGGTCGGGTGTGAGTCAAATAGATCAATCTGCCCACCAATCTCTGATATCTCTCCCGAGCGACTGGTTCTCCCCCATCTGCACTCAACTTGACCTTTTGATCAACAGGTGTGACTGCTGGTTTACATCCCAGCATCCCAGTCTCAGTGAGGAGATCTAGTGTATACTTCCTCTGTGACAGAACTATCTCGTCCATTCCACGAACTATCTCAATCCCAAGAAAATAGTGTAGTGATCCCAGGTCCTTCACTTCAAACTCTTTTCCCAACTTCTCCTTCAGCTTAGCAATCTCACTCTCATCGTCACCTGTGATGATCATATCATCCACATATACCGCTAGAATGGTGATATGACCTCTATGACGCCTGAAGAATACTGTATGATCGGCATTAATCTGCTGATAGTCCATGCCTGTCATAGCCCTTCGAAACCTGTCAAACCACGCTCGGGGAGACTGTTTTAGCCCATAGAGAGATTTTTTGAGTCTAAGCACCTTACCTACTGTGTCCTTGGTCTCGAACCCAGGGGGTATTTCCATGTACACCTCTTCAAGCAGATCACCGTGAAGAAATGCATTCTTCACATCCATTTGGTGCAAATTCCATCCTCCATTGACCGCCAATGAGATAAGTGTCCTTACAGTACTCATCTTTGCTACGGGCGCAAATGTCTCATCATAATCTATGCCGTATGTCTGACTGTACCCCTTTGCTACTAACCGTGCCTTGTAGCGATCAATGCGTCCCTCAGGGTTCTGCTTTAGGGTGTACACCCACTTGCATCCAACAGCTTTCTTCCCCGGTGGTAGCACCACCAACTCCCAAGTCTTATTTTTCTCAAGAGCTCCCAGTTCTTCAAACATGGCTGTCTTCCATTTTGGGTCCGTCTTCGCAACCTGCCATGAGTTAGGAATAGAGACCTTGTCCAATGATGAAATGAATGCCAGATGAGCAGGTGACAAATGAGAATATGACACATAATCATCAATATCATAACCATATCGATCAGGAGGAACCCCCGCATTAATGCGAGAGGATCTCCGCACTGCAACAGGGGTAGGAGCAGAAGAAGCAGAAACAATATCACCTGTAGGACCAAGAGCCGCATCCAAGATAGGCATCTCCAGAGAAGGGACAGATGAGGGACTGACAGATAGATCTCGAGCCAACACTGTATCCTCCCCCTGGACCTGTGTCTCACCACCATCATGTGAGCTCTCAGGTTCATCAATTCCAACCGACACAATAGGACAGGGAATAAGGCCCACACTCACAACACTCCCAGACCCAGTCCTACTAGTCAAACCTCCATCTCCAATACTACTCTCCACTCTACACTGCACATCCGGTAACTCACAAAAAGAAGTAACCTCAGTAAAATAAGGCTCATGCTCCCGGAATGTAACATCCATACTCAGAAATAGTCTCCCCTCGACAGGGCTCCAACAAGAATATTCCTTTTGAGTCGCAGCATATCCCACAAATACACATTTTAATGCCCAAGAATCCAACTTACCAACAGAGGGGCGACGATCCTGTACAAAGCAAACGCAGCCAAAAATTCGCAAAGAAAGGAGCTCTCTCCTTTGACCGGTCAGCACCTCAAAGGGACGTCTTCTAAACTAACACACAAGAAGGCATCCAGTTAATCAACCGGACAGCAGTCAAAACAGCATGTCCCCATAAATACTTGGGAACATTCATCGAAATCATCATGCTCTGGGCAACCTCAAGAAGATGACGATTCTTCCGTTCAGCCACCCCATTCTGTTCTGAAGTATATGGGCATGTAGTCTGATGAATGATACCCTGAGAGGACATATACTCAGCAAAAGCAAGATTAGTATACTCAGTATCATTATCAGAGCGCAACACTTTCACAACTGCACCAAACTGAGTTTGAGCATTACTGTGAAAATCCTTAAAACAAGTAAGAACTTCAATCTTACTTTTCATCAAATAGATCCACGTCACATGAGAGCAACAGTCAATAAATGACACGAAATATCGATAACCATTCACAGCAGCATTGGGGTAGGGCCCCCATACATCAGAATGAATCACATCAAAGGCAGACGAACTTCTACTACCAGTACTAGTATAAGAGCTCCTCGTATGTTTGCCAAACTCACAGGCATCACATACCAATTTTTCTTTCTTCGCTTGCCCAGACAGAAATGGATACAAGCGACTCAAAACACTAAACGAAGGATGACCAAGGCGCCTATGATGAAGCATCAACAAGTCCTCCACAGAACTACCACTAGAACTAGCGATAAGAGACGAAAGAGCGGAGTCTATGCCATTCTGATCCAGATACCACAAGCCTTTACGCCATGTGCCAGTCCCCAAACAACGTCCTGTCCCCTTCTCTCGAAAGATCACTTTAGGAATATCAAACGAGACAACACAATTCAACTGAAGAATAATAGTACAAATAGATAAGAGATTCACCGAAAAGGATGAAGCATGCAAAACATCCGATAGAGCTAAAGAATCAGTGCACCTCACTGTACCCTGACCAACAACAGGCTGAGCAGTTCCATCAGCAGTATGAATAGTCTCTGATACTGGTAGATGAGTATAAGATAAGAACTTCTCAATAGAGCCAGTAACATGGCGGGAAGCACCTGAGTCAATTATCCAATCTGTGTAACATGAAACAGAATTCAAAGCATGTGTCTGAGCAGAAGATGCAGAAGCATTCTCAACAGATACCCCAAGTGCTTGTACAAATGTGACTAGAGCTTTTAAAACCTTAGAATCTACTTTCTTCAAGAATTCCAATTCGTCTCCCATCATTCCTAAGTCAATAATACAACCTCCACAATCCACAATTCTCAATCACCAATAATCTTTAAATTCTCAATCCAATAAAATCCACACCTCAACACGAAACTACACAATCCACAATCCAACTCCACAATCAACAATCCAACTCCACCAACAACACAACATCACAAGTATTCAATGCTAATCAAACTCAACCATCTCCACAATTCATCAACCAACAATAACTAAAAAATTAGATCACCAACAATATTCAAATTTCAGCACTTCAAATCTCAATCATCAACAGCCATAATTAAAAGCACCATGCATAAATAAAACAAACTCAAAAAAATCTTTTGAGCAACCTTTTTCCAAATTAAAGCTAGTCAACACAACACGTCAAATAAATCTCATCCAACTCCTCTATTTTTTTCAACTCCTCTAATTCACCTCCACAAATTTCTCCTATCCAACCAACATCTTGTCAACACAACACGTCAAATCCACATCAATCTGTCAATCCCACATAAATTTGTCAATACCATTCAACATTTTCAAGAACGGAAATCGTGAATTTGAACAGGAGAAATCCACAATTTGCACACCCTAAACGTGCGATGGGAGGCTTCAAACAAAGAACCAGATTTGCAAAATCAGACCACCAACCGCAAACTGGACGGCTAGAGTGCCGGTGCCGGCCGTGCGGCCATGCGAGCTCACTGTCGCACGACCAGAGTCGCTGTTGTGCGGTCACGCAGTAGACAGGGAGGAGCACGCGCAGTGGAGAGGCGGGTCGGTCGGCTGGTGGCGGTGGCGGCGGAAAAACTGCGGCGACCAGAAATGAGGTAGAGATTTTAGGGTTTTTGTGGTGGAATGGCTCCGATACCAAGTTGAAAATTGGGGCAAAAAGTGTTTCTCATTCATGATATGAGTATTTATACAATACGCAGGAAATGACTTAAATATCCTTACTAATCTACCAACAGCTTACAAGAGAATCTTACGAATTTTTGAGATGTGTTCAGGAATAAGGGTGAATTTTATGACAAGTAGGCTATTTGCAATCAATATGGATCCACGAGCCAAGCAACTACACTAAATTTGAAACTAGATAATATTCCATTTAGGAGTGGAAGTTGGAATTAATCATAAATGTCTGGGAGCGTGGAAACCTATCATTGATCTCATTCAAAAGAGGATTCAGAGCTGGGATACGAAGTCTATTTCATTCGGGGGATGAATAGTCCTAATACAACCAGTATTAGCAACCATCCTTACCTACTACCTCTCTCTCTACAACGCACCTAAAGGATACTTCAGAACATCACCCAGGAACTGAGGAAATTCTTATGGGGTGAGAAATCTACAGGACATAAAAGGATTGCTTGGGATAAACTTTGCTATTCGAAACATAAAGGTGGACTAAACATGAGGAACATGGAACAATTTAATCAAGCTCTACTAACAAATTGGTCAGCCAAGCTGATACTAAATGAAGAGCAATTTTGGCAGGATTTGATCAAAGAAAAATATGGCAATTTCACAGTTTCAAACATACAAGCAGGACCGCAAACAAGAATGCGACACAAATCATCATGGTGGAAGGACATCCTCAACGAGGCACACACACAAAGTTTCAATGATCAATTTATAATACGAATTGGAAATGTAGCTCAACATCCTTTTGGCATGATAACTGGACAGGACAACATACGCTAGCTCAGAAATTCAATCTCATATATCAAGCATCCGAAGACAAAAATATTACGATATTAGCAAAAGGAATTTACTCTGCAGATCAGAGGAGTTGGCTCTGGATTTGTCAGCAAACCCTATCGTCTTAAGAACATCAACAGTTCATAGAGCTAGAGCAGTCACGACTCCACCTGCAACATAAGGAGTGGATCAATGGGTCTTAGCTACACAAGGTACACAAAATAATACTGTTGAAGATGTTTCTAACTTCTTCATGCAGGATTATTGGCCAACAAATCAAGATTTAATACGAGCAACAAAAGCATGGAATAAGTTAGTACCAAGTAAGATTAGTGCTTTCAACTGGAAGCTGCTGCAGAGGAGTCTTCCGTTGAAATTTAACCTCATTGCAAGAGGAATCAACATAGAGAATGAATCTTGCCCACTCTGTGGAGCATCAATAGAGACAGAGGATCACCTATTTGTCCAATGCAAAGTATCACTCAGTATATGGAGCAAAGTATATGATTGACTTGGCAACTTCAATCATACAACAATTCAACAAATAGCCACAATTGAAGAATAATTAACTTTCTTCACAGAACAACCGAGGCACTCATGGAGTAAAGACTTCTTGAACGCAATTTGGCAACACATCACTTAGCAAATATAGCAGATGAGGAATGACAAACTCTTCAATCAGCAAGAACCGAATGCATCGTCTTCCATGTAAATTATCGTGCAAAACACTTGGTAAACCAAACATACCCAGTAAATCCCGCCCTTATGCAGGGTCTGGGGAGGATAAGGTGTATGAAATCATACCCCCACCCTAACAGGATGCAAAACACTTGGTGAACACTACAAATTACCACGGGTGTTGGTGACTGAGATCGTTTACGGGAATGGTGCATACAAATATGAGCAAAATTTCAGTAGAACATAGAAGAAAATTCTTGAGGAAACCAATTTTCTGGGCAAACTTCGAAAATGAAGACCCGCATGAAGCCAATGCAGGAAGAAATTGTGAATTGCTATTTGTAATCGGGTCGACAAAATCATGTAATAATTGTGTTTTACTTTGTACATTTTAACGATCCAACCATTAATTAATAAAATTACTTATCCAAAAAAGTACAATACAATCAATATTTTGCTATCTTGGTACGATGACCTTTACAAAAATAAATATAATGATAATAATAACTAATAATCTCTATTTTACTCCTACATCATTGACTGAATTTTTTTTTTACTTCTACATACTTGTCTAAATTTTTGTCAAAGAAGGGTTGTCATACTTTGGGATGCACGTCATTCCCCTTCTTCTAAATTATCACCTTTTGATTGGACCAGAATGTTGGAACAAAAAGTTCAGTTTCAAGTCCTCGTAACTTCTTGTCACTTTGGCCATAAAAACATTTGACTATCTTTCCATTAATTTTTTTTGGCTTCAAGATTTGACTGACTTTTTCACCATTACATTTCACACAGGGCAGCACTACATTTATCTAACAATCTTTTAGTCCACCTGCACTCTAGCGGATGCATGTGATCATGCTCAGCTTCTTCACATGATCCGAATTTGAATCAATGAAATAATGCATGAATAAATATATAGCCAAAAAAATTATCAAAAAAATTTGTGCAAAATATTAAATAAATTTCAGTCACAGGTTATAAAATAAATTGGAAATATAAAAAATAATAAGAAAGAGAAATTTACCTGGTAGTTTAGCGGATAAAATAAATAAATAAAACAAATGAAAGTTAGTTTTAATTTAAAGGAAAAGACAAATAAATTAAAATATTAATCAAATAAAATAAAAATTACCTTTATTACACTCGATGTCTTTCCATCATCAAAATACTTTAATATTTCTACCTGTAATGAATTAAAATAATAATTAGTAACATGTCTTAAAATACCATAAAATTGTACTTACAAATAAAAAAATTCACCTTAAATTTCTTTAATTTGAATAATTTCCTTACGGATATGAAATTTACGCGGCTGAAAAAAAATATAAATGAGTACCAAAAAAATTTAACTTAGAAAATTACAATTAGGGTCCAAAAAAAGTTAAAATTGGTAAATTTGAGATCAAAATTTTTTTAATGGGCAAACAGATCCAAAAAAATCCATTCTAATCATTTTATTTCTTGTATAAATTAATAAAAATAATATAAAAAATAATAGAATCATTGAATAAAATAAAATATAGATTAAGAATAAATTACTATTCCCTGGAGTCAACAATCAATGTATTCTTGTATTTTCCACGTGCAAATTCACCGGGCTTACTCTCATACCTCCTAATAATCAGATGGATGTAGGTGGAGGTAGAGTATGAGCCAAAGGTTATCCACACAGATGCAGGACTGCATGAGTTGGTAAGATAAATTAGAGATGGGTTCACACAGATACATATATAAATTGTTGGGTAAGTAAGATTATAAAAACGATCTTACACACATCCTAGCTCTTCACTTTCATCATAGTACCCCAACCTCATGTCCATTTTTGAGAACATGGCCGCACCTGCTAACTCGTTGAATTTCATTATGTGTAAGTCCGCTACCAAATCACTCCCGCCAGAGGCATTCTGGCAAATAAAGGAACACGGTGGTTTGAATGACCAAATCAGGTATTAGCTAGAATGACTCTGGAAGTAGTGATTTGCTAACAAAATTACAATTGTCGAAGTCATGAACGTGGACTCATGGGCGGATACAGCGGGGTGCTTGGGGGGGCCCAAGCACCCCCAACCCAGGGGAAAAAAACCCGAAAGTTAGGCCCAGGTTCTGCAACAGACTTCCCGTTCCTCAACCTCTCCTTCGTTCCATCTGCCGAAATGAAGAAGACGAACTATCAACACAATTATACAAAATCCATCTGCCGAACGGAAGAAAACAAAGAAGACGAACTATCAACACGATTACACAAAATCCAGTGGCTCAGAAGTCATATTTGAAGAAGACGAAGGGGCCGGTAAGAGAATTCGCTTCATGGCTGATAATTTGGGGATTAGGTTGGTAATTTGGGGATATTGTGGACAAAGGCAACTGCGATTGCTGGCATTAGGTTTGACCGTTTGGGTGTATTGACATATATTGTGCTGGTTTGTTGTTGTTGGCATCAGGTTCATAATGATAATTTGGGGATATTGCGCATTTGATTTTTAGGAAAGCAGATATAAGTGTATTTGTGATATTGTGCTGCCATTAGGTTTGGTTTATGCAAAATGTATATGCGGGATTTGCAAAATTGTTGATGATTTCTATGTATATATTTTTTTTTATATTTTTATTAATATTGTATATTTTTTCCATAATACCCCTATATAATTGGAAGAGTTGTCATATGTTGTTGAAAATGATAATGTAGGTGATAGTAGTAAAAAACTTCGGATAAGTAATGTGTTGTTATTTATCGTTTGAGCAAAAATATCATACAACCTAACGTTTGGTTTATCATACAACCTAGCGTTTGGTTTATCATCTTATTGAGTTGGTACTAGTTTTGCCAATCACCACAGCTACTGTTGAGAGATCTTTTTTGGCAATGAAGTTGATCCAAAATCATTTGCGTAATAAAATGACAGATAATTTTCTAACAGATAGCATGGTGTGCTACATTGAGAGTGATATTTTCTCTTGAATAGATAATGAAACTATTTTACAACGATTTCAAAGAATGAGGACTAGAAAATTTTAACTACCGCTGATCGAACAATTGCATAACAAGCATTATATTTCGTGTACATATAATATTTAAAATTAAGTACATTTTGTAACCTTATTTGCACATTTTATGTTAAGCTCCGTTTGTTATAATTTTTAAATGAGCACCCCGGTCCTCAAATCCTGGATCCGCCCCTGAACGTGGTTGGTTGCATCATAGTGGTTAACCTAGATCAAAGAACATTTAAGTGCAATGTTATAAAAACAGATAGAAGCACATATGCGATACCCAAGCATATATACGAGATAAAATTCTACACTATTCCCACCATATAAGTAGAAATTGTTCTTGAGTTGGTTGCTGCATAAAAGGCAAAATAGTTAATATGTATGGTTTCTTTATCTCAATTTGTTCAGCTTCCTATCTGTGTGCTATGAACTAATATATGTTAGAATCACATATATTATTTCGCACAAAGAAATTAAAATGCACACAGATAAGATGCTGAACAAAGTGACAAAAAAATAAGGTGATAAAGAATGCATATATTATCGACTTTTATGAAGCAAACAATTCAACAACAAATTCTACATATATGGTGGGAATGACATTGAACCTGAAATCGGATGGGATTTCATCAAATGATGATTGAGCAATGGGAGATTGAAAAAATAGCACCACGGTCGATACCATGTTGAAAGTGTTGAAATATAAATTTTCAAATAAACTGGGTCGGCCCAACAGACGGGTCACGAGCCCTTGAATAAACCGAGCCAAACAGACGGGTCTCGTATGTGTGGGTGCACATGGGGGTGATCAAATTAGGAATGTGGGTATCCTCGTTAAAACCCTGAGCTCAAGGTGACTTGTACCCCCACATATCCTATTATAAACCTTTCAAGAAACCCATCCGTAACCGGTATGGGACACTTTTTGCATTTTTCATCTCAACACTCCCCCCTCAAGTCCGACTCGACAAGCCCTGTCGGACTTGAACACAATCCACATCGATAGATCACAGCAGAAATACACAACAGCGGGTCCCTAAACCTGGGCGCTCCGATACCATGTTGAAATATAAATTTTCAAATAAACTGGGCCGGCCCAACAGACGGGTCACGAGCCCTTAAATAAACCGAGCCCAACAGACGGGTCTCGTATGTGTGGGTGCACATGGGGTGATCAAGGTGACTTGTACCCCACATATCCTATTATAAACCTTTCAAGAAACCCATCAGTAACTGGTATGGGACACTTTTTACATTTTTCATCTCAACTAGGGCTGCACAAAATACCCGGACCCGACGGGTAACCCGAACCCGAACCCGAACCCACACCCGATACCCGCGGGTATTGGGTATCGGGTTCGGGTTCGGG
>JAOYMZ010038187.1:0-15566 GCA_025802335.1 Pinguicula primuliflora | reverse complement strand
TACACCCCCACCCCACCCCCACAATCAAGTTGGTACATGATATTTGCTCGATTTGAATAATAAAGAATTAAGAAATCTAAAAATTCTTTACTATGACCCATCTTTAATTAGTTAGCTTTTACTAGATATTATCTTCACAGGTCAACTGCCTGGAACTACCACAATTACTGGAATGTTCCCCAATATGTTGCCTTTCGCATCTGGACAGGTTTCCTCTCATTTCTTACTTATAGTAATTGATTTCTTCGGTTCGCAAGGTAAATCTTACTTGATGGCAGTTTGGAGCATTCCCCCCTATTATGCCTGTCCAGGCAATGACACAGCAGGTTGGCTTTTGCATTCATGTTCCTTGATTTTCTCAGTTTCCTCTTATGACAACATGGCTTGTTGTGTTTGCCCAGGCTACAAGGCATGCTCGACGTGTTTATGTTGGCGGGCTCCCCCCTACTGCAACTGAACAAGTAATATGATTCATATCAATACAAGGTTAAATATGTGATGTATGTATGGGTATATATATTCTGAATTTGTATGAATGTTGTCTTTTTTTCTCTAAAATCTGTGACAATCATTCCCGCATAAGGAATTCCAGTTTTTGAATTATGATTCCCGTCTAGATATTTTTGGCCACAAGCCGTTCTAATATTTGTGTGTCGATTTCTTCAATTTCTTCTAGTTTCTTTGAACTTGTATATTGCCTGGTATTATATTCAGTTTTGCTCTTGTTAACTATTTAACTTGATACGCTGTTTTTGTTCTGGCTTATCAGTTTTCTAATAACCTTGTTTCCATGGCAGACGGTGGCAACCTACTTTAATCATGTCATGTCAGCAATCGAAGGAAATACTGCTGGTCCAGGTCATTGAAATGCAATTGCAAATCCCTTGTGTAGTTATACCAAAAAGTTTTTCTGCTTAAAGTCAGTTTAGTTGTCGTGTCCTTAACCAGCTTATGATGACACTTCAGCTGTTATGATTTCAGGAGATGCCGTTGTTAATGTTTATATTAACCATGAAAAGAAGTTTGCATTTGTGGAGGTGAGATCTGTTGAAGAGGCTAGTAACGCAATGGCTTTGGATGGTATAATCTTTGAGGTACCTAAGATTTTCTAAACCAGAAACCTGTTGATTTGGGAGACCCCATTTTTTAACGTCAGTCACACCTTAAATCAAGTTATGCGTCGTGCTTGTCAGCAAATTTGTGATATATATTAAGCCTAAAAATTGGTTAATTTTAAATATTTTTTTTATCAGGGTGCACCAGTTAAAGTTAGAAGACCAAGTGACTATAACCCGTCTCTAGCAGCCACTCTTGGCCCTAGTCAACCTAGTCCGACGTTAAATCTCGCCGCTGTTGGATTGTCGCCTGGATCTGCAGGAGGACTAGAGGGTCCTGATAGGATTTTTGTTGGTGGATTGCCCTATTATTTCACTGAATCACAAATCAGAGAGCTACTGGAGTCCTTTGGATCACTTAAAGGCTTTGATCTTGTCAAAGACCGAGAAACGGGGAACTCCAAAGGCTATGCATTTTGTGTTTACCAAGATTTATCGGTTACTGATATTGCTTGTGCAGCTCTCAATGGTATAAAAATGGGTGATAAGACTCTTACTGTTAGACGAGCTAATCAGGGTGCAACTCAGCCTACACCTGAACAAGAAAGTATATTATTGCATGCCCAACAACAAATAGCTTTCCAGGTACTGAAAACTTACCTGCCCATTCTTGCATCTTGCTATTTGATGTTCACATCGTCATGATTGTATTTCATTATGTTTTGGAGTTGCGATGTATATTGAATAACTTCTAGTTAATCATTGAAATCAATTAGGAAATAATGGAGGTGAAGAAAATGTGGAGATAATCCTTTCCTTATAGATATCTCACATTTTTCACGAAAGAGAATACAATAGTTGATTATTCATAGGGATGTCAAACCTGAACCTGTTCAGACACTTGACATTTTCTTGTGCAGAGACAGATATTGCAACCCACTGTAGTTGCTACAAAAGTTGTTTGCTTAAACCAAGTGGTTACTGCTGACGAGCTCAAGGATGATGATGAGTATGTAGAGATACTTGAAGACATGAGAACTGAATGTGGAAAGTTTGGTAATTACATTCATTTGTGTCTTTTAATTCCTGTGAGTTGCAAACATTTCCGCTGTATATCATAATTCATAACTAAAAACACTAAAATTTTCTCCTGTTTCCTATTTCTGTTTTACAGCCTTTCTCAAGTCTCTTAACCTGCTAAACTGAAGCCACATATACATACAGAAACCTGGGGACCATATATTTAAATTACATTTGATGCCGCCCCTCCCCCTCTTAAATTACATCGAATGCTCCTCCTTGCATTTGCTAAGCATGAACTAGACATGTTATTGCAGGTACTCTGTTGAATTTGATCATTCCTCGCCCACTTCCCAGCGGTGAAATGAGACCAGGTGTTGGAAAGGTTAGTAAAAGTACATACTTGCAGAAACAAAGGACGAAGTTCATTCCCACACAGTATAGTATCGCTTTGTCATTTTTTATGAATGAGAAAATAAGAAATCTCGTGCAGGTTTTCCTGGAGTATGCTGACATTGAAAGTGCTACTAAAGCTCGTCAAGGACTGAATGGTAGAAGGTTCGACGAAAATCAAGTTGTGGCGGTTTTCTACCCAGAAAATAAGTTCTCTGAAGGGGACTATGATGGCTAGCAGTCTGTTTTAAATCTCTATGATGCTGGACATGGATCTGAAAGCCTAATTTATCTGCTGAAAGTATGGGGATTTACGAACTTGGGAAAACGAATTGAGCATTTGATGTTCCAATCATGCAATTTTTTTTAAATTTCAATTTCAGGTCAATTATTTTTTTAGGTAGAGAAATCTCCCGCTCCTCCCAGTATTCGAGAGCTTTTTACACTCCCGACTAATTTAGAGGGCCTGCACCCAACCTATCCTATGGATTAGGCCTGGTCAAACGCTTTTGCTGGGATTTGAATTCGAGACCTTTTATTCAAGAGTTCACCTAATTGCAACCATATCAAGCTGCTTGTTTTCAGCTCAATTACTTACACACATTCTGTCCCCATGAATCAGTATTGAACTCGTGCACTTTTTACATTTTCGTACATCATTTGCGATTTCTAAGGTCAAATTTGTAAGCTAAAAACAAGCTTAATTAGTGATAACATGCTTATTAGCAGTGTAGTTTTGGGCGCTAACCAGCCGCCCAAGTAGGTGTTGGAGTTGGATGGACTTGGAGCCCTTCGTGGTTAGTCGCTGCCCAGCCTGTCTCATCAGTCTATTTAGCCACCTCGCAAGTCCAATAAAAATTTTCTCGGAAACCAAAGGGAAAAAATTGCATTGCTGTTGGACGCTGTGGTCCTCGCCATTGTTGGATAGCACCGGTTCCCCTCCGCCATCACGTTTTAAATGAGTCATTTGAAATGAACTATTGAATTTTCATTCAAACGGTCCAAATTAAAATTCGACAACATTCGGCATCATAGCATTCGAAAACTTTTCAAACACTACTCATTAGAGAATAGAGATATATCAACACAAGATTTGCAGCATTCTCAGTTCTGTTCAATATTCTTCTTTGGGAAAAGCCACTTTCGTATTTATAGGACAAATTGCTCACCAATGTCAAGCTAGCAGAACACCATCCGGTTACCTTACCTACGGCAAATATACTGAACTGATGTTTTCAATAGCACATGACATACCAGACGTAAAGCCATAGACCAATCTCACGTCTTCAACTCGTGCCATTGATATTGATGAAGAGATACAAACAGAAAAAGATAAGCTTTGATCATGAAACAGGATCCGCATTATGCCATCCTTTTGCGCATGGTGGTATACTCACGAACTCATCAAATTCTTTAACATGAATATCACAGCATTTCCACTGCAATGCAAAATTCAGGAGGGCATAGAAGGATAGAATTGAGTACGGCCGATGAACAAGAAAATAATGAACGATAATGAGATCGATCGAAGGGAGAAAAGAATGATGAAGTTTTTTTGTGCTTATACCCCTCTGATCCTGTCATGGAAAACAGCCGGACCAGGATGGTAATTGCATGCTGTTTCGTGATTATCCTTTTCTTTATATGTTTGACCACATCCCTGATTCCTACACGTCTGAGGTTGGTTTATGTCAACCATCTTCTTCTGTTGAGGTGGTTTGCTTTCTTGCACATCTGGGTTGCTAGAACTAGGAGCACTTACTGTAACATTGGATGCCTTTGGTTTCAATTCTCTGGCATGTAAACCTGGAAACATGGAAGGTTTGAAGAGATGAATGCCTCTAAAATGAAAGGACAATCAGCCGCATTAGAAGTAAAGAGAGTTCAATTACTATACCAAAATCCTCAACTTGAACAGACACCTTTTAGTGCGTGTAGTTCGCTCCACTATAAATATGCCACCAAAAGAAAGAAGAATACATACAAACATAAATATACCGTGGTCGGAGCAGAAAAATCCTTGGCGGCACCTAGCACAAGACTTTTTGGATGAAGAACTGTCTGCAGGATTTTGTGCGGAAACGTGCAATTTTTGTGGAGCAGCTGGCTTAGCAATTGTGGGTTTTTCAATTGTGTGTTTTCCTGTCTTGCAACTTCAGACATCAATCACTATCAGTTTATATCACCAACAAAAGGTTAACTATGATATTAAGAAATCCCGGACAGGTAATAGATTCTATTCAACCAAATGACTGTACGAAATATGAGCAGCACTAGAAACTAAAAAGGCTAGTCTTATATCACAGATGAAATTGTCAGTTGAAGATCTCCGTGCATTATACTTTCAGCATAACAGGTAAACAGGTAATACACTCAGTTTTCTGCATAAGACCAGATATACAACTTACATTGTCCAACAAAATATAAAGACCTAACAGGTCTGTATTTACACAATTCTAAATCTCGCACAGAAGAAGAAGAAGATTAATACAAAAGTTCACATACCCGGGAATCTCCAAAAACAAACTGAAATCATGACTCCTTTTCTTGCAGCAGCTCCATTCTTTCATGCCATCATGAAATAGTGGCTGGACAAATTACAAATTGGAAATTACTTGATGGATATTTAACAAATAGAGATTTAAAAAAGGTATGAAACTTACACCCTGACGAAGTCGACGAACGCCAGGTGAATCATGCCCCCACATCAGAAGAGAGGAATAGTAAGTGAATATGAGAGAAAAAGGAATAAATGTAACGTATAACTATAAGCGACAAAGAAACATGGCGTTGCTAGAAACTATCATTTCAATCTCAAACCACATTTGAATTGATCATCTAGCTCTTGGATTATTACTTCAGTTGAAGACGCAGATAAACACATTTCCACTTCTGAAATTTGCAATCCAACGCAAACGCGCATTTACTTCCTAAACTAGTTGAGATAAATTGGATGACAATCATACTTCGAACTTCACTAGACATAACATAAAACATCGAAATTTGAGAAGAAAAAAACCTCCACTGAACAACACCAATTTGCGTTGAACAACTAATCTCTTACTGGAAAATTGAGCTTACAACTACGTGAGAACAAACGAAGTATAGCACAAAATAAAATAAAAAATCTACAATAATTTAACAAAAAAATCAGTTCGAGAGATAAGTGCATACAGATTCATGGTAGGTACATGATCCATCGGGATTATCGTCTTCGGAAAACCTTGCGTCGCATCCGATTCTTTGGCATCGAAGGGTCGCCATTGCTGTAAATTTCCTAGAGAAGACAATACTGCTTCAAAGCAAACTACTCCGTCAAACCCATAAATGTTAGTGGGCCGTATTTTCGGGTCGGCAAATTGGGCCCATTCCCATAATCATAAATTGACCCATTATCAATTTCTTAGGTTGTAAAATCTAACGGCCATGAGTAAACCAGAAGGCAGAAAAAGATTTCCCATCCAGCGGTCAAATTCGTCCACCGACATAGCCTATAAATTTGGAAACCCTAAACCGTTTTCCCCTGCTGTTCCCTGCGCGCTCATTGCAAGGATCCTACGAGCAGCAGAAGATTCCACAGCCTCTCTTCTCTCCGCCGCCGGCAACTGTGTGTACCCTTTTTCCCATACGATAATTCATCGATTTGGCATGCCTTCAGTAGCCATGGCAGCTACTCAATCCGCCGGTGAGAAGAAGAAAGTGAAGAAAGAATCTCCGGAGGTAGAGGCGGATTGCACGGAAAAGATGAAACAGGATAAAAAGATCAAGAGGAAGGTAAAGCTGGAAATAAAGCCGGATGTGGGTGATTCTGATATTGCCGTTGCCAAGAAGAGAAAAGAAAAGAAGCGAAAGGCTGTAGAAGTTGAACGCGATGATGGTGAGACCAGCTCTGAGAGTGGCGAGCCGGTGAATGATGTGGGTAAGAAGAAAAATAAGATGAATTCTAAGGAAGATAATGACGAAATTGAGGAAAAGGAAGCGGATCCCAATGCGGTTGTGAATTTCCGTATTTCGAAACCGTTGAGGGACGTTTTGAAGGATAAGGGAATCGAGTCTTTGTTCCCTATTCAGGCCAGGACGTTCAATGTGGTTCTGGATGGCGCAGATTTGGTTGGAAGGGCACGAACCGGTCAGGTTAGGGTGTTTCCTTTTACTGTGGCTTTCATGTTTGTTAATGAATGCCGATTATGGTAAAAAAAATTGTGCCTTGCTCGTAAAATATGGTTCTGCAGTACGTGAATTTTGTTAGCGCGATAATTATTTTGTTGATCGGTGAGCTCCTCTTGAGCTTTGGGCAGCTAGTGATAATCATTATGATGGGGAGGGGCAGGGTTTACATTTTACTCCATTAGAGGCATTTTTATTAATATTTAATTGACAAAAAACAAACTTAAAAAGGCGACAAGCAGTCTGCCAGTCTGGAATCCGGCTTCAGTATCCGATTTTCCATGTGGTTTGTGTATGGATCTAAAATTCCATGCATTATGGGATATTTGACATATTATGTATCTACTCGTTCACGGATGCCATGGTCTATTGGTTGCACTTTTTGTAATAATTAGTAATTATGTTAGTCTTTATGTAAATTTAATAAATACATTCTCTTTTCTCATCTCGATTATATTGTGTTTGATTCACATGCACTCTTGTACCTTACATGCACTCTTGCACCTTACGAATTTCTTTCAGGGTAAAACACTTGCATTCGTGCTGCCTATTCTGGAATCCTTGACAAACGGACCTGCCAAGGCATCACGGAAGACTGTATATGGTAAGGGTGATAAGAAGGCGCATCCAAGCGTTCTTGTACTTCTGCCCACCAGAGAGCTTGCCACGCAGGTACAGCATCTGTAAATTGCATGTCAATCACTTGGGTTTCTTGAATTTCTCTATTTTGGCTTCATGTTTATTGTTTATGATTTCTTTTTTTTGTATTGACAGGTGTGCTCTGATTTTGAAGTCTATGGTGGGGCATTGGGACTGAAATCTTGTTGCTTATATGGGGGTCAGCCAATGTCCCCACAAGTATATGCATTGAGAAATGGTGTAGATATAGTAGTTGGAACTCCTGGTCGCGTTAAGGTGTTGTATTTAGCTGGTTATTCTAGTTCTTGCTACTTTAAGCACTATCAACTTCTGACACACGTGAAATGTGTTATCATCTAACAGGATCACTTAGAGAGGGGAAATATTGACTTCGGATCACTATGCTTCAGGGTGCTTGATGAGGCGGATGAAATGATGAGGATGGGGTTTGTCGAGGATGTTGAACTTATCCTAGGTAATTGATATTATGTATTGAAAATTTTGAAGTCTTGGTATTTCATTCTTCAGATTTCTAGTTTTGTTTTACTACAGTTGTCTAGCTAAGACGATCCTTATTTTTCTTTTATACTGCCAGGGATGAATGGTACTGGCAAGGTAGCTGAATCTGAGACTAAGACTGTCCAAACACTACTTTTCAGCGCCACATTACCTAGTTGGATTAACAAGGTATAGCTTTTCATTTCCTTACTATTCTTTTTAATATAAGAATTATCTGGATGCCATTTTTCCTCCGATATACTTTTTTTTTCTGAATTGAAAATCTTTTTGCATGCCAGCTATCTGCTAAGTTCCTAAAATCAGATAAAGAAGTTGTCGACCTTGTCGGTAATGAGAAAATGAAGGCTAGCAACAGTGTAACGCATTATGTACTCCCTTGCTCTGTTTCTGCACGGACTCAGGTTATTCCTGATATCATCCGCTGTTATAGCAGGTCTGTGTTGGCTTTCTGTGTTACATCCAAATAAACTTTATTGACATGTTTGATTTCTGATTTCACAAGCATTTCTTATGGTATTTCTCACATGCTATTTATTGTAACCAATCACCCAGTGGTGGACGTACTATTATCTTTACTGAGACAAAAGATTCTGCTTCTACACTTTCTGGAGTACTTCCCGGAGCACGTGCTTTGCATGGGGACATACAACAGGCTACTCGTGAGGTAAAGAGTCCTCTTGGTCTCTTATTTTTTATTATGGCCGTTCCTCTGTCACGTAATGTTGGTTAACTTCATTTTCGTAATATCACAATCTCAGACTTCTCAATCACTGTACATTTGTTGGCCAACCGCTTATAACAATTCCTTAATGGTAAGCGTTGTTGCTTGCAGGTCACCCTTTCTGGATTTAGATCTGGTAAATTTCAAACTCTTGTGGCCACAAATGTAGCTGCACGAGGGCTGGATATTGATGATGTCCAGTTGATAATTCAGGTATGTGTAGATATCATGCTGTAGTATATTCTCCTCGTTGTCCTTTGATACAGATTGTATTTAGGATGAACTTTTATGTCTCTAGTGTGAGCCACCTCGTGATGTGGAGGCATACATTCATAGGTCTGGAAGAACCGGCAGGGCTGGTAATTTTCCGATTTTCTGATGCTTCTATTGAGATTCTATGATATCTGTGGACTTGAATTCGTAAATGTTTTTCTTCTTTCTATCAGGCAAAAGCGGTGTTGCAGTAATGCTTTATGATCCACGGAAGTCGAATTTCACTAGGATAGAGAGGGAATCAGGTGTGAAGTTTATACAAATATCTGCTCCACAGCCAGCTGATATAGCTAAAACACTGGGTGCTCAGGCAGCTGAAAAAATTAATGAGATGTCTGATAGGTATTGATATGTACATGTTGTGTTTTATTGTGAGCATCAATATACAACAGCGGTCTTGATATTACTAGTCAAAACCTTGCAGTATCATTCCAGTATTCAGGGCTGCTGCTGAAGAACTACTGAGCTCTTCTGATTTATCTGCAACAGATATGCTCGCGAAGGCCCTGGCAAAGGCTGCTGTGAGTATCATGTTTTTTTTTTCTTCCTATTTTGAAGCCAATTACTCTTTGATTTGATGGACGGGCAAGTAATTTGATTTATCTCATGTAGGATTATACTGAGATCAAAACAAGATCTCTTCTAACTTCTATGGAGAACTTTGTCACCGTACTCCTGGTTTGTGGAAGGCCCATTTATTCACCATCGTAAGGACTTACATGCAACCTTGTATTTGGTCTCTTTATTTCTCTGCAGCATGACCGAATGATTTCTCCCTAGCCTATGGAGAACAGTATATTATATTATTGATCCTAGTACGTGTTATAATGTTAACAAAGGAACGTCTTTGTCAGCTTTGCTTATAATGTTCTTCGGAGGTTCTTGCCTGAAGATAAGGTTGAATCCATCAAGGGCCTTGCTTTGACTGCTGATGGTCAGGGTGCAGTGTTTGATGTTGCTGCGGAGGATCTGGACACGTTCCTTGCAGGTTTGAACACGATAAACTTTTGAGTGTTATAGTCGTGATATCTCTATTAAATTGTCAGTGGATTATAGTAACATATGTTAGCATTTTTCCTTTACTAATTTAACTGTTTTATTCGTGCTCCAGGCCAGCAAAATGCTGCAGGTGTGCAACTAGAAGTGGTAAAAACACTGCCACAGTTGCAAGAAAGAGAGCCCTTGTCAAGAGGAGGACGATTTGGTGGCGGTCGTGGTGGCGGCGGCGGTCGTGGTGGTGGCTATAGGAGAGATGGTGGGGGTAGGTTTTCCGGCGGGCGAGGTGGAGGCCGTGGAAACAACCGCAGATGGTGAACTTTTCTGCAGATTGAGTAACTGTTATGTCGCCAGTACACGCAGCAAACGTGGACCATGCTCAGTCACTTTTGAGCATGGAAAATTTTGTCCGGCTGTTGTATTATTTCATTCACTAAACACTGAGCTTATAATTTTACTGGATTCTGATAGTAGTGTAGTATATCGGGGGCACAATGTCTTTGTCATTCGTATTTGCTTGTATGTTTTGCAAGTGTTAATTATTCACAGCATATTGTTCGATTCAAGTTAATATGGTCTATAGCTTTGTGTAACAAATTAATTGGAGTGTTTATGAGAGTAACATTAGCTATAGAAAAAATGGAATGTCCAGGATTTGGTAAATTTGCATATATTCTATAATGAATTCTCGGCTCATTGCCGGTGTAATTGTCACTCCCAACACTTCCTCCAAAACATAAATGTTGAAGGTAGTGCTGCGGCTATACCCTCTACAATAGACATCTTGAATTCTGAAGTCTTAAATAAAAAAAAAAATCTGAAGTCTTCATATAAACAAGTCGAGGCGAACAGAAGGTAATATATAGCAAAAAGTGGAGGCGAACCGAAGGTGCATATCATTCTAATTCCGATGGAAAACCATGATTTGCAATTTGTCAGCTACACTTTCTACAAGTTGTTTCAATAGCCCGTCTGGCTTTACCCACCACCTAAGATAACTATTGGATAATGAAACCGCAGTGTATCCATACATACTACTACACTCTGGCATACATACAACCAGCCTTACCTGCCACTTGTTTCTTCACAAGAAGCTTGTAGCAAGAGTCAGGTCGTTCAAGTTGGACATGATCTGGGTGCGTGTTGTCCCAATCTGCTGAGCAATATCCAACTGGGCTTCAAGAGGCAGCATCTCATAACTGAAAAGTAGTTTTTAGGAACCAAAGAGCCGGTCAATAATCAGAGACAACATCAAGCGAAATCAGTGTTCTAAAAGGTGTCGTGCGAGTGTCACACATTTGGACAGAGCCATAGGCACGCTTTTTAAAAAAAATGAGCGAAATAGTAATTCATATACAACCAGCGCATACATAATACACCGACAAAGAAGACGAAGCCTGAGTAAGTCACTGCTGAGTTCAGGAAAAGGAAGAAACTTTAATTACCCGTCTCAGAAAAGAGTAAACCAAGTAACAGCTTCTGATGTTAGTTTATCTACTTCTTTATTTTCCGTTAGCAGGTACTCAGACCGATATTACGGGGAGATGAAAAACAGTAAGGGTGTTACAATTGCTAATAGAAATTAGAGTACATACTTTGAAAGCAATTCACCATCAACAATGCCATCGGGCCCTGGCCGATGAGCCTTTCCATCCGAATGGAAGTGCCGGAAAGATCTTGGATTTAGTCCAGCAACATGTGAGACCGTATCCGCGAGCTTTTTTTGCAAGGACTGTAGCCGACGAAACGTAAGTTCCTCAAGAGGCGCAATGCATCCAATACTACCATCGAGAGTGCCAAAAAGCAAACCAAAGCGGTTCGTCTTATCAGAACCACCAGTAGTTCGATCAACAGATGTGGGAAGAAGCTGCAACCGAAGAAATTTGGTGATATGGGCCCCAACATGAAACTCGGCCCTCGATAGAAGCTTCTGCCCTTTCCAGCTTTCAGACATCTTTGGAGCATAGTAGAACATCTATAAGGGGCATGCATATCCATTAAACACTTACATTATCATAGACCAAAAAAATACTGAATGACCCATCAAAGAAAAAGAATAAACAAGAAAATATATCAAAGGACAACAAAAGAAGGCCAGAGGACGCTAGAAGAAAAAAAGAGCAACTATTCAGAGTTAAATAAACTGGGAACATTCGATCAAATGTCATTCACCGTAGTTCCAGTTCTACCTTTTAAAACCATCAAACCTTATTTTACAGGATAAGCTTGGCCACCATATGAAACAAAGTAAGCTTTCACAAAATACAGTAGCATCAATTCTTCCATACTTTCCAAAACACATGCAAGATAGCGAACCTGGACATTTTTCTCATCATCTGAAACAACAAGACCAAGCGTGCTTCCATCAATCAGAAATTCAGTCGCTAAGCAATTGAGCGAGCCGAAATCCTTCGCCATTAGATTAAGTTGAGATGACATTTCCTTCCAATTCAGGAAGTATATGCTTCTGTGAATATCACCGAGAAGAATATAATTTCTCACCTGCAAGATTTGAAGTGTTAATAAAATAATAACTGCATCTCATGTAGAAGAAAATTAGTATAATGACAATTTAACATGAACAATGAAAGACAAATTTGAAAGGAAATAAGAGAAATTAAAAAAAGATAATACTAATGAAATTCATAGCTTTATTAACCCAAGACTATACACTGACTACTAAGTACTAACCCAAGATGGCAAACCATCTAGAACCGATTATCGAAAAAAGTAACAGTTTATCATATAGCCTCTGCTCACTTGTGGCTGATCCTTTACAAATCTAATCTTTTTGTCTCATAAAGTCCAAGCATTGTGAAACACTGTTCTCTAGTACAATTAGACTTTGCATCTTTACATACAGCTGAATTTAAGAAGCTTCAATAAAAATGAGGACGCCAAATATTGCATGAAATGAATGTTTCCAGTCATAACATAGAGGATGTAGCTTATCATACTGTGTTCAAGCTCACTGCATGGAGAGGGGGTGCATCAAAGAAGGCAATGGCATTCAACTCAGAACCCGTCCACTTGTGCAAAATAATCTTAGGACCTGACGTGATCAACAAATGACCCTGAAGGGATGCAAGCGCAGAGATAGCACCTTTCAACTCTTTGGAAAAAACTTCTATAACCTACAAAGACCAAGATGAAGCTAAGTGATCATACATTTACAATAGAAGGTCTGATGTGTAAATCTTTGACGAAGTCCAGCAGAGGCATCTTCAATTCATAGCCAAAAAAGAGTGAACTACCTTGGCTTGAGCACTCTCAGGAGTTTTTTCAACAGAATACAAGAGCAAGCGTCCTCGACCAGCAACATCTTCCCCTTGCACATAAGCAGTTCCAATTGCCAAAAGTGTGTCACTTCCTTGAGTTGTGGCATTCTGCAATTATAAAAAAGAAATAGGAGGAGGGCAATGGTTCATCGCTATATCCAATACCATCACATCCATAACCATAATTACAGAGACCATCTAGGGAGAAAGAAGAAATGCATTAAGGAGATCAAGGTAAATCTGTTTGTAAGAAACAACTTACAGATAATATCACCACACGAACAGTAAGAGCATTTTCAGAAGTTTGCATGGGTACTGTAGCACTTGTTTGCCAGGTCCCGCTTGATCTCTCTTGTTCCATAATTCGCACCTCAAACTCTTCAATTGGATAGGTTCCCTCAGCACCCATACTATCTTGGTCAAACGGATGCACAACTTCTTGATCAACGAGAGTTGAGAGAATTTGATTTATTGGCTTCAACACCTAATAAAAACAAGGAATAATTTATTTATAATGTATTCCATCCACCTTGATCTTATTTCATTCTGCTTGCAACAAGATGCATTCCTTCCACCTTGATTATTCTTAATGGAGTAGCAAATCAATTGAAGAAATTGGGGAATGCAATTCCTATTTGGAGAGTTCGCAAAATATAGAAAAGACTTACCGGGTTAGAGACTATCAGAGGATATAAGTTCTTCTCAGCAAAATAAGTAACTTGATGTGGAGTTGCCTTTAGCGGAATCTGGCACATGTCAAACAAACGATAGTGTGAGTAGAGAGAGGAGAGAGAAGGTTTCGATGTAAAAACAGAAAAGCCATAAACAAAAAGGTACAAATTCAAAGGAATAAAAACATGTATTCCAAGATTTCTCACCTTTTGTACTGGCCAGTGGTTGTCATAAAATAGTGAAGCCGGAAGTTGACAAATTTTCAGTGAACCCTAAAGCAACAAAATCAATTTTTTTCCCACTTCACATTTAAATTTCAATTAGTCAAGAAAATCATACAATTTACTAACCTCCAAAGTAATGTATATAAACCCATGATTGCAGTTGATATTGTGAAGAACGGTGAATGCAACAATTGGTCCATCACACATCTGAATAGAAAAGATAGGGCAAAATACTCTTGTTTAATTCGGTAAATAATAACAGATCAGCGTTTTAGTGCACTGGAAATTTTCACAAAAAACTAATCAAGATAACCTGAGGATGTATCCTAAGTCGCTCCCTGAACATCATGATCCAAACTGGCATTGAACCAGAGAGGAACAGACCTTGCAAACCACCAACATTATTGAAAGCAGTGATACGACGCGATGAGATTCCGGATGTAGTTCCATCTTTTCCATATGGATCCAAGCATACTCGAATAAACCGTAAATTCCTAAGCCTCGATACACTGGTACCATTATGTTTACTGGAGCTGTGAGAAGAAAGAGCACCCTCCGCCTTCAAAGCACCTTCAGAAACTTCATAAATAAAACCATGATAGCAAAGTATGCTCCCATCAGACAATATTCCAAATAGGAAGGGGCGGGTATATTTTTGTTTCCACCTCAGCATGGATAACTCAACAACCTTAATGTTTTCAGTGCCCTCTTTCCTGCCATGCCCGATATCTTCAGAACTTTTCATGGTATTCAGAGCATCAACCGCTGTGGTATCTAAAAGGGTATCTAAAATATGGTCCCTACCAGATACAAACTTATCCACTGAGAAAACACTACTGAAGTTAGGCACGTCGTACATCTCAAGATTTCCATTCTCATAGCAAATAATGCAGTAGACATCACCCATATCATGTGTCATACCATCAGAACCATCAACAGCCTCTCCAATACCAGCAGTAAGCCAAGCATCAGTTCTTGTTTTACGGAGCCATGGTTCAGGCCCAATATCATGATAGAGTGTGCAGGCAGAAACACAAGTATCTGACCTTTGAAGTACTGGTGGAATGGTGACAGAAACAGAGCAAGTAGATGGATCTAGAGGAAAAACAATAAGCACCAGAAAAGGGGGAAAACATAGTTAGGAGATGGAATCCCTGACAAGCGACTGCCTAATTACATGTCCCGCACCTATAAGTGTAATATAAATCTATGCCTATCTATACGGAAAGAAGTAAATGACTGTTAGATTTCATATTTTGATATCCCGTGGAACATATAATATAAAACAAGCAGTAGTCCAACAGAAAATACTAGAGATAAAAGCGTAAACCTCAAAATTGGGTAGCTTAACATAATGATAGTGCATCGCTATAGCTCACAAAAGAGAGCAAGGAAATTTCCGTGTCAGACATACCTCCTACAAGAAGCTGGATGCTGCCATCAGTCATTCTCAGCAACACGTACGGATCAGCAATGGTAACTGATGCAACAAAAGGGCCTTCCGAACCTGATAGTGCGTCTGAGTTGGACGGTTTAAAGCTCAGATCTTGACACATAAAAGAACCATCAAGGACCCGAGCACCATGAGCAAAGATCTGGATAACTCGGC
>JAOYMZ010038176.1:0-15567 GCA_025802335.1 Pinguicula primuliflora | reverse complement strand
AACATGATCAAATTAAATGGCACAAATTACCACCTATGGAAGAGCAAGATGAAGGATCTTCTGTTCGTGACGAAAATACATCTACCGGTATTTAAATCGACTAAACCCGAAGGAAAGTCGGATGAAGAATGAGAATTTGATCATCTGCAAGTTTGCGGTTTTATTCGGCAATTTGTTAAAGAAAATTTGTATAATCACATTAATGATGAAATGAATGCCCGGACTTTATGGAGTAAACTCGAAGGCTTGTATGCTTCAAAGACCGGCTACAAGAAATTATTTTATCTGAATAAGTTGGTTTAGATGAGATATCGTAAAGGTATTTCGATTGCAGATTATGTTAATGAGCTGCAAGGAGTTGTGACGCAATTATCAAGTATGGGCGTAAATTTTGACGAAGAAATTATCGCTCTTCTCGTGCTTACGTCTCTATCAAAATTTTGGGAGACTGTCGAGGTTACACTTACTAGCTCTCCACAAATTACTATCGAGCTAGTTAAAAGTATAATCTTGAATGAAGAAATGAGGCGGCGTACACAAGGTACCTCTACACCACATTCCGATGTTATGATTGCTGATTCTAGAGGACGGAGTACCAACAGATTCAATTCAAAGCAACGTGACAAGAGCAGAGGAAAATCAAACAAGTACGCCATGTCGAATGTCATCATTGCAAGAATAAGGTCACATTAAGAGGCTTTGCTGACAGCTCAAAAATGAAAAAAAAAAGAAGGAGAAAGACGGAGAATCTAAGAGAGATAACAACAATGATGATGCCAAATTATCAAAAGTGCTTGGCAAAGGAGATATCTCTCTGGAGATGGAGAATGGTAACTGACTACTACCGAAGGATGTTAGGTATGTTCCAGAAATGCGCCTGAATCTTATTTCTATTTACAGACTTGATGAAGAAGGTTTTCGCAACACCTTCTATAATGGCCAGTGGAAGCTCGCCAAAGGATCTTTGGTGATTGCTAAAGGTACGAAACACTCGAAGTTGTATCTATTGCAGGCAAAACTCTCTCAAAGCATTGTAAATGCAGTGGAGAATGACGGTACGATCGAGTTATGATACAAACACCTTAGCCATATGAGTGAGAAGGGAATGACAAGTCTTGTGCAGAAGAAGGTTATACCTGAATTGGATCAGGTCAAGCTGACAAAGTGTACTGATTGTCTAGCCAGAAAGCAAAATAGAGTTACCTTTAAAAGTTCGATGTCTTCCAGAATGAAGAACGTGTTGGATGTGATACATTCAGATTTGTGTGGGCCAATGACAAAGTCACACGGTGGTGCTCAATACTTCGTGACTTTCATTGATGATCATTTGCGAAAGACTTGGGTATATCTTCTCAAGTCAAAGGATAAAGTTCTGAAAGCTTTCAAGCAATTTGTAACTCTGGTGTAGAGACAAAGTAATAAGAAGGTAAAATACATCCGCACAGATAAAGAGGAGAGTACATTGAATCATTTAATGCTTACTGTAAAGAGCATGGTAATCGGCATCAACTGACGCCATCAAAGACACTACAATTAAATTACTTGGCTGAGAGGATGAACAGAACCTTGATAGAGAGAGCCAGATGTTTACTTTCACGAGCAAAGTTGTCCAAAGAGTTTTGGGGAGAAGCTATCTTTACAACAACTTATATCCTGAATCTCTCACCATGCAGACCTCTGGAGTATGAAGCTCCAGAAAAGATTTGGTCTGGAAAAGAAATTTTCTGCCAGAATTTGAATGTTTTTTATTGCAAAGCATTTGTTCATATTCCAAAGGACGAGAGGTCCAAGTTGGATGCCAAGATATGACATTGCGTGTTCATCATTTATGACCAAGATCAATTTAGTTATAGATTTTACGATCTAGTTCAGAAGAAGTTTATAAGAAGCCGTGATGCTATTTTTGTTGAAGATCAAACCATTAACGACATTGTGATAGCGAAGGAAGATATTCCTAAATCCGATGATAGCTCAACAAACATGAAGATAGTCCCTCCAATGACGATGCCAAGACAAATTGGAGATGGAATGGAAAATCATCAATCAGAGGAGAACCATCCAGATGATTCTAGCAGGAGTTTTTTTGATAGGTAATGTCATTGAGGGAATTTAAATCCGGGACCTGTGAGTGCATTTGTCACTCCAATAATCACTAGGACAATCCCTCGTTGACGATTTTTGCGGGACTGATCCTGATAATGATGATGATCATGTTGATGAAGATGGTAATGATAACCAAGATGGTGATGTCAATCCACCACCAGCTCCAATAGGTTCTCAAATTCGGACAAGGTCTGGTAGAATTGTCCAGCAATCTACCAGGTATTCTCCACAACAATATGTGCTCTTAGCTAATGAAGGAGAATCAGAAAGTTATGAAGACGCTATGAATGATGAAAATAAGCAAAGTTGAATTGAAGATATGTAAGATGAAATGCAATCTTTACATGACAATAAGACATCTAAATTGGTAAAGCTGCCAAAGGATCGATGAGCTTTGAAAAATAGTTGGGTGTTTAGAATTAAACATGAAGAACACAATCTCCAGTCACGATTTAAAGTTAGATTGGTTATAAAAGGATTCAACTAAAGGAAGAGCATTGACTTCGATGAGATATTTGCACTGGTTGTCAAGATGAAATCTATTCACATCGTGCTAGGCTTAGCAGCAAGCCTCGATCTTGAGGTAAAGCAAATGAATGTGAAAACGGCCTTCTTACATGGAGATTTGGAAGAATAAATATATATGTAGCAGCCATAAGATTTCGGAAGAAAGATAAAGAGAATTACGTTTACGAATTGAAGAAAAATCTTTATGGCTTGAAACATGCACCAAAACAATGGTATAAGAAGTTCGAATCAGTTATGGGGGAGCAAGGCTAATAAAGGACTACTTCAGACCACCGTGTATTCTTGAAGAAATTATCAAATAACGAATTTGTTATCATGCTGCTTTATGTGGATGACATGTTGATTGTTGGTCAAAATGCTTCTAGGATCAACAATCTAAAGAAGGGCCTGAGCAAGTCACTTGCCATGAAAGATTTAGGATCAACAACTCAAATTCTTGGGATACAAATCATTAGAGACAAGAGTGTCAAAAAGTTATGGTTATCACAGGAGAAGTACATTGAAAAATTATTTCAAAGATTTAACATGGATAAATCTAGTGTGGTTAGTTGTACTCTTGCTAATCATTTTAGATTATGTTCCAAACAGAGTCCTTCGATGGATAAGGAGAAAGAGAAGATGGAGAAAATTCCGTATTCATAAGCAGTTGGAAGCTTGATGCATGCTATGGTGTGTACACAATCAGATATCGCTTACTCAGTTGGAGTAGTAAGCATATTCCTTTCGAAGCGAGGAATAAAGCATTGGTCCACAGTAAAGTGGATACTTAGGTATCAACGAGGCACAGAGGCACCTCCAAATTATGTTTTTATTTTAGGAATGCAAAACCTGTATTAGTTGGTTATACAAATGCAGATATGACTGGTACTGTTGATTCGAGAAAGTCTACATCAGGTTATCTGGTTACATTTGTAGGGGGAGCTGTGACATGTCAGTCGAAGCTACAAAAATGTGTAGCTTTGTCCACGACCGAAGCTTAGTATATTGCAACAACGGAAGCGTGTAAGGAGTTCCTCTGGATGATGAAGTTCTTGAATGAACTTGGTTTCTACCAAGAGAAGTATCAGCTATTTTGTGATAGTTAAAGTGTTATCCATCTCTCAAAGAATACATCATTTCATTCCAGATCAAAACATATCGATATTCGATATCATTTGATCAGAGATGTATTAGAAATGAAGAAATTGCACCTCGAGAATATCCACACTGAAGAAAATGGATCTGATATGTTGACGAAGATCCTCCCAATGGGAGACTTTGAATTCTATCGTACAGGTGACGGAATGATGGAGCCCTCCATGTGATCGGGAGGGGAAGAATTGCTGTGATGGTCCCTCCACATGGAGGGCCATCCAACAAGAGGAAAAATTGCACCTCAAATTCAAAGAATGCTGCTCAAGTCAAGATTTGCTCCTCATCCTTCATGATATGATGCGGAGGAAAAGGGATAGTGAGAAATGTTTTCTCACTTGTGATCACTCGCCTATAAATAGAGAGGCATTCGATCAGTTTCTCTACACCAACAACAAGAGAAGAAAACACAAGCAGTTTTCTTATGAAAAAAAAGAGTAGTTTAGGATTCTTCCTAAATTGGGGGTGACAAAAATATTGGACAAATATTTTTGAGTAGATCTCCGTTGTTGGTTAACCTCTAGAAATTCTAGAGAAAACTCTCTTGTACCTACTATTTTATAGTGGAAGAATTTTTTCGGAGTTTGTCCCGTGGACGTAGCTCAGGATTGAGGGCGAACCACGTTAAATTCTCTGTGTCCATTTATTTACTGTACCTGCCTGATTCTTCTATTATTATATTTATCCACTATGCCCAACATTTATTACTATATACTTGTCTAAAGTGTCTGATTGAGATCCCATTGAAATTAGAGAAGGATAAAAAAATACATTCCCCAACTTACCGTGTCCATGATTCTTGTGTAAGCCACTCACTTGCAAGTTTTACCGTCGTGTGCCTTCACTTACTCGAGTAATCGAGTTGATAATCTTAACCAGTGTTCGAGAAAGCGCTAGGCAGCTCCTGAACAGTCAGGGCCCGTTCAGTGTCTAAGCGGCCTAGTTGCCCACCTAAGCGTACTTTTAAGCTGCCTAAGTGGTAATTCGTGCAAGACGGAGGGCAACATACTAGTGCTTAGGCGGCGCCTAAGCGGCCTAGGCGACCTACTTCTCGAACAGAGGTCTTAACTCTTGAGATGCGACTAAGAGTTCTTGAGAATGAGATGCCAATTAGGCTAAAATTGGGGAGAATGCATTAAGGACTTAAAATAGGGCCAATTTTATAAAAAACACTTCTATCAACCCCCAAAAAAATTTAAACTAGTTTTTTCGGCTGGCCACTCAGCCTGTTTAGATGGGTCGGGTGGCCATCCAAGTGGAAAGGCGGTCTGGGTTGCTGCCCCACCGTTCAGACCGCCCAACTATTCCATGCAGGCCTAAAGTTAGCCGGTTTTAGATTTTAGGCATTCATCTTGTCGAACACTAATCAAAACACAATATGGTGTGAGTTGTGGTGAGGTGGTTCAAACTATTGACATCATCAAATTTAGAATTATTAATAAAAAATTTATATATCGAAGATCAAATGGCCATCTACTTCATCAAAACAAATTTGAAAATACATTTTGCTATTTGGATTTTAAAAAATTTCGACAATGAAATCTTGATGATGCGCATCCAACTCTTTATTGGTGATTTAAAGAGTAAAATGTAATTTATCTCACTATGGTTTGGGTTAAAATCAATTATCCCTTTGTGGTTTAAAAACTGACAATTAACCCCCTTGTGGTTTAAAAAAAGAGCAATTTGCCCCTGCGTGCATCTCACTTGCGCGTAATGAGACAAGGTAAGAAAAAAAAGAAGAAAAAAAAGACTATTTCGACCCTAAATTGTCTGTTAAAGCTTATTATTATTTTTACAATTATTTCATTACAAAAATACTATTTAATTATGCAAAAATTGTAAAAACAAATACAATAATAATACAATAAATTGTTAAAATTCATTCACTCAAAAATAAAGTAACACGTCCCTGAAAAATATCTATTCATCCAAAAATTCAACTACAATTTGAATTTTTTTTTAATTTTTTAATTGTTAAATTACTATTTAATTATTCAAACAATTATAAACGATATTTGAGTAATTTTTTATTTTTTATTACGTTTTAAATATATACGAGGAATTAAATATATATTAGCATCGTATAAAGTATAAATAAAATATGTATAATTAAAAAATACAAAATAGATAATATATAATATAAATATTTAAAAAAATATGTAAAAAATTAAAAGAGAACATGCCCCAAGCACAATATACTATATAAACTTTTGCTAAAAATATTTTAGAATAAAATATTTTATAAATATTTAATTTTATAATAATTTTTAGATATAACTATTTTAAAGAAATCTGTAAAACCTTAACAAAAATTATATTTTTATTTGTTTTAAGTGTTTAAGATTTTATAATATTTATAACTGATTATTATGAAATTTTTCTATCTTTTTATATTTTTTTATTTTTACAGAATTTTATTTGTTTTTTCTATTTTAATGTATTTTTAAATTCTTTTTATAATTTTTGTTTTTGCATATTTTTAAGAATAATGCTACTTGTACCCTCAATTTTGACACACTTTCATAAATTTCTTTATGTGACAACCATCACAACCACACATTAAAAAATGAGTGTGGTTGTGAATTGTGATGGGTGCCACATAATGAAATTTATGAAATGTGTCAAATTTAAGGATACATGTAATAATACTCTATTTTTAAATATTTTAATTTTAATTTTTTTATTTCATATTTTATGTTTTAGTAGTTCATAATTTAAAAAATTTGTAATAAATAATATTTATGGATAAAACAGCTTGTTATTATTTTTTATTTTTTAATTAAGAATATTTTAATTTTTTCAATATTAATTTTGATTATAAAAAAATATAGGGACGTGTTGCTTTTTTTTAAATAATAAATGGAAAAATTATTAATTTTTAAATCATAATAGTTTAAAATGATTTTACCTTAAAATAAATGAATGTAAATTGCATTTTACTCGTCATTTAAATTATCTACATTATAAAAACCGATGGTACTGTATTTGGGTAACCCGATTTTTTGGTTTTGATCCGTTTTTGTAACCTGTTTTAGTTTGCCCCGTAAAATTGGTTTGGGAAGGTTAAAACGATAAGTAGGAATGAGGGGTATTTTTGGCAGCACAACCTCATTTTCGTGTCTTCTGTTGTTTGTGGTAGGGCACGAATTTTTTTCCGGTGCAGAATTTATAGTGCCGAATTTGCCGAAATCTATTATTGATCGTTGGATCTGTACTTCAACGGCCGAGATCATTTCACTTAAAATTTAAATGAAATGATCTCGACCGTTGAAGCATAGATCCAACGGTCAATAATAGATTTCGGTACCATAAGACAAAATTCGGCACCATAGATTCGGCACCAGAAAAAAATACGGTAGGGCACTGTCGTCCTTTAATCATCTCATCCTCCTCGTCTTCCTCTGCTTCATCAACTGCGATGGCCTGTATCCTCATTAACTGCATTGAGCTATTGAATTCGAGATTGACTGGACTACCGTTTCTTATGTCTGTTCATTGAATATTGAACGCTTACCATTGTGGATTTGTTATCAACCCTCAACCCCCAACCCTCCAAACACCACACCCCCCTCAACCCTAAACCGTCGAACAGAGATCTTCTTCTTCCTTATGGGAGCCCAAAGGTATTGAACGATTTTGAAATACATTGCGAAATTTGATTTTCTTTTTGTGGTTTTTTTGGACTTGATTCTCTAAATCAGTTTTTTTGTTTGTATTGATTTTTTTTACTCATTTCTAACCACAGGATATGGGTTAAGATGTGTTCCTGTTTTCTCAAGCTATCGGGAAACTTCATCTTCTTCCAACAGTTTTCTTGGTTTGTACTCATTGAAGGTGATTCAGAATCGGGAATTTTCCTAATATCCAACGATTCAGTTTTGGGAATGTTTTTTTTCATCAGGTTCTATTTTCTGTTCTCTTGCTTATCCTGTGTTCGTTGGCTTGCAGATTTGTAAAACACCTTCTACCGCCTCTATTTTCAGCCCTCTGTTCTCCCGCCTCCATCCTGCGCTGGACTGGAAGCATTCCCGTATGACGTTTGTGTGTTCGTTGTCTTTATACTTTCTTACCCCATTTTCTTTGTTGGATTTTTTATTGACGTTTCTTCTAAATGTTTTGTTCTAAAAGTTCTGTTGAACCTACACATGCCCACCACGTCTTTCCGAGGTGAATGGAAGATAATCTTGAATCTCATGATGCTACGAACCATGATGTTGGGCACCATGATAATTCAGCAACCAATGCCAACGGTAATTGAGGTTTGATGATTCGATTCAAGGTTTTCTTCTACTATTATTCTGTATTATTATATATACAATACTGTCTAATGAAATTTTATTTGTTGTAGAATCTCTCGGAATTTCACTTCCTTTTGTTGCATTTTTCCAATTGTTGGTAGAGAATTCATTTCCTTTTTCAGTTCTTTACAGTTTTTAATTACTCTTTCATTTTGCGGAATCTGGGTTATGACACGTTTTTATCAACTTATTGTTGATTTAACTAATCCATATCTTAATTGGCATGCTCGGTGGATTTCCGTTTGCAGGTATATACACTATTGCTTAACAGAGCGTTAGACATGCATCTATTGTGATTTTTCAAATGAAAAGCAATTTGCAACCTGCCATTATGCAGGTTTTCATGTAAGTGGAAATGAGACTTTATGGATTGTTGAAAAGAGATGTTAAACTTCCTATATGCCTTTAGCTTCTTGGATATTATATGTTTTTTTGGTTTTCTTGCATTTGTTGAACAATTTTCAGACAAATGATGGTTTTTTCTATATGACGGAAGTGTCCTATGCTACTTCATACTGACTTCATGTTTCACTGCTATTTTTTTGTATGACGGTGGAGGAAATGCCGATGAGTTGCATAATGAGATTTTGGGAGTGCCTTCGTTAAATTTCCTCCAACTATTGATGTGAGCTTGGCTTTATTCTTATAATGAGTAAATTTGCTTATTGGATTCTTCTCTTTTAGTTTGATGAAAACCACATCTGGTGCACAATACTTCTGACTTTGGTGGATGATTTTATCCGAGCCGTTTGGCTCTATTTGATTAAACACAAGCATGAAGTGCCAAGCCCCTTTCTGCAATTCAGAGATAAATGAACCGTATTGATCTTCATTTCTAATACCTTAATGGTCCAAGCCCCTTTCTGCAATTCAGAGATAAATGAACCGTATTGATCTTCATTTCTAATACCTTAATGGTCCACTATTAAATATTCCCGTAAATTACAATTTGAATCTATTCTTTTGCTGGGCAATTTAATTCTTCTTTCGTGTTGTTTGATATCTTGCTACATCTACGTACGATAGGCTCACGAGAAGAGTGCATATTGTCCACTACAATGACCCCTATCAATGACTCACTGGTTATTCCTTACGAGCTGTAATTTCTATTTACATCAAGTTTGCATTTTTATATGGATCGATTACTTGGTTTGCAATTTTTTAAATCATATGCTATTTGCGTATATTTCCTCTTGAGAATACATCCACACCATTGACAACGGACTCCAGAGATGGCAAGTAATATGCCATCTCTGGGGTTGAGGGGTGGGGTGTTTGGGGGTTGTGGTTGTGGTTGGTGGTGAGGGGTGGGGGGTTTCGGGGGTTGTAGGTTGAGGGTTGGGATTCAGCATGTGATTTCGTATTTACAATTGTTGAATTTTAAATTACATTTGTATTGGTACACTAATTGATTTTTGGACCCGTGTCTTCGAAGACAACGCAAATTCTAGTTATGACAAAAAAAACAACGAATAATAGATAAAATTACAATTTATTACCTTGAATTATTAAAACACAAGAAAATGTACTATATTTTTTTAAAAATGATGATAGTTTCGTTTGCCTTTTCAATAAAAGTACACATGGATGAAAGTGAGTGGCTAATAAGGAACCTGAAAAGGCGTTTTCAGATTTTTGTCGCATCAAATAGATTTAATTTATTGGGGGTTCGATTTTATTAATGTTTTTTTCTATCCTAGATTGAATAATAAAATAATTATTAACATATAAAATGTAGAAGGGGTCCCCCCTCTATAATGGCCTCTGCGTCACCAACACCATCCCATCTTCAAAAAATGTTCCTCAACATCCGTTTATTGGACTGAATCCATCATTGGCAGTTCTCCACCATTCCACTCTACTATCGATCTCTCTCTCTTTTCTATTCAAGTACACAGTAATTGAATCCGTGGAGTAAAAGACTCGTGTTTTGTGTGGTTCTATCCCCAACAGTTAACCTATGCAGTGTGGGGAGAACGTGGGTGTGCAATTCGAGATGGAGTTTTCTGTCTGGTGAATTGTCTCGGTGGATATCGCTTTCAGATCTGGATTGTTTGGCGTGGCTCTATAGTCATCTCTGGGTGAGTACGCAGACGCAGAAATGATGGTTGTCATGTGTTCTGATGTAGTTAACAGTAGTAAATGTTTGTCCGGGCGTCCGATGAAATTTTGCGGAGCTCAAGGTTGCATTTTTTAGGGTTTTGTTAAATGTACATGAATAAATTGAAATTTTTGGATATGCAGTTGAGTATCTCAGATTTCACCTTTTTTTGTGTGTGCTTTGATTAGCGATACTATCAGTTTTAAGCTTTTACTATAGGACCTTTATTCATGGAATAATTCTACGTGGTGGCAAATCTTTGACTTGGAATGAGAATTTGATGTTCAATTGTATCATATATTTCATCTACATGATAAAAACTGGAAAGATATGATTGGCAGAAGTTTGGATTTTTGAGTATCTTATATGAATTATGAGTGACAGGTTCAAGTTTATTGAGATGCAGTTATAGTTGAATGAGAAAAAAAATGAGGCTGTTCTCAGATGAGAAGAACTGATGTTATTTGCAGTAGAAGGAGGGGGATTTTTCTCTTCTTCGGCATCAGGGTATAGTAAGGGCCTAACACTTCTGTTGTTGGGTCGGAAAAGTGAAGAGAAACCCATGAGAGTAACTCCGTGGAATCAATATCAGTTGGTGGACCAAGATCAAGAGCCTGAGCCTGATCTCCAGCTGGCTCCTGATAAGAACCAGCCCCTCCGCGGTTGCGGTTCCTTTATATGCTTTGGTCGCTCTGCTGCGGCACCTGATCTCCCATCTCCTCTGAAAGTGGGACCAACGTTGAACAACGAAATCTTGTTGGAACCTCCTATTTTCGAGGACACTAAAAATCCAAAGATTTGTGCTGATCATGTGGTTGATCATGATGTTAGCAAGACGAAGATAATTCATCTTAAGAGTAGCTTAAAGAAGGCCGCTGATAGTGCTGTAGATGCATCCCCTCCGAGTGGCCATAGTGTTGTTGGAGAAAACAACGAACACCAAAGAATGAGGGAAAAGAATGTTGATTTTGCTCGTCCGATGGGCAGGAGGAAAGTGCGCTGGATGGATACAACAGGTGGAGAGCTTCATGAGATTCGTGAGTATGAGATTAGGTATGAAAACCCATGATGCCTCATTACGGTATGCTTAGCATTATTTCACTTTGGTTCCACGATCCTTTGGTTTCTTGTCTATGTCTTTCATGTAGTGTTATTGTATGTAGTGTGCGCCTCTGTTATGAAACATGCAGAATTAGTTTGTTGTTTTGTTCTCTCCTCATATTTGTGTGAAGCAGAAGTAGAGTATGAAACTTATTGTGTGAAAAATTTGGTCCTCTGGCTTAAGGCATTTTCTTAAATGTCAAACAATTTGTTGTTTATTTTTCTATTGTACTGTGCATGTGACCTCAGTGAAGATGGATCAGACAACGGATTCGACCATACAACTGAACATACATGTTCGTGTGCGATAATGTAATCCGAACATTTCCTGAGGCCTATTCAGTTCGAGTTTTGAAGCACAAAGTATGCGATTTTGCTGAAATCCCGGTGATAAAACTGGCTCACCTGATAAAGAAGAAATTTGGAGGTGATGCAATTTATATACGTCGCTTGTATGGTGAATGTGCTGTCTATATTCAGCATTGTATTACAATTTTGTTGTTTATCCTTCATCTTTCTCTAGTTGATATTTTTTATTCGCGGTGGAATCGCCTTTCGCCCTTGTAGTTCTATTGATAAAAGATGAAGAGGAGAAACTCTTATCCCAACTCTAGCCGTTACTATGCGATAGAATTGTGTGAAAGCAGTGTGTTGTATCTTTATGGCAATTGAACCACTTTGGCAGACTTGTCTATTACTCTTCAGGAATCTCCTGATGCTACATGGAATTATATAAGCAATTACTTGGTTTATTCTTGTTGATTATTCTGATTGATATGATGCAATAGTTAAAAAGTTCTTTCCAGATGAAAGAATTCACACTAAATCTATTTATATTCGAATTTCATCCTCCATGGAAATTGTTTCTATTGAATTGAATCAGCTATATTCTGCACTAGCCTAGCATAATCCAGTGCCATATTGTTTTGTGCTCGGATATCCGCATTCTTACTCTTCTTCACTGCCTTCACACACTTAATGATCTCAATCCTAGCCAATGCCGAATCAAAGGCAGCCATCCGAGCCTCAGTTTCAGCTTCTTCCATAAGCATTCTGTATTGCTTGACGTATCCTTCATATGCTGATTGACACTCCTCGATCACCGCCTGTAAGTTTCCTGTTTCCACTTTTGCCATCTTCTGCAACGAAAGTATTGTTTTGTTGCCGAATTGGATTGCTAAGTCTGCTGCAGTAATGAGAAGTCCCTTGTTATCCTTCACATTTGTGATGGTTGGACTTGATCTCAAGGCGTGCAGACAGAAAGTGATTTTAACATCTATTCGTCTAGAGAGACAAAACTGCTCGACAAAATGGTAACGAGATGTGGCATTTTGCCGAGGTGTCTACCCTGGATCTGATCTAGGGTTTGGTTTTGGTTCTTTCTCCGGATCTGGTTTTGGTTTTTCCTCAGACTTTGGTGGTGACTTTGGTTTTGGTTGTTCCTCTGGATCTGGTTTTGGTTCAACATTTGGTTCTGGTTTGGGTTCCGGCTTCACCTCCGGTGCTGGTTTGGGTTCCGGTTTCCACTCCGGTGCTGGTTTCGGTACCGGTTTCCACTCCGGTGCTGGTTTCGGTACCGGTTTCATCTCCGGTGCTGGTTTTGGTTCCGGTTTTGCCTCCGGTGCTGGTTTTGGTTCCGGTTTCGCCTCCGGTGCTGGTTTGGATTCCGGTTCGCCTCCGGTGCTGGTTTGGATTCCGGTTTCACCTCCGGTGCTGGTTTGGGTTCCGGTTTTGCCTCTGGTGCTGGCATTGGCTTAGGCTATGGTGCTGGTCCTAATCCTGGCCTTGTATCCAAGTTTGGTAGTGTAATTTTCTGGGCAAGAGTTGGTGTTTGAACAAACAATGTTGAAGACAGCAAACACGAGGGATACCAGGAAAGCCCTTCTCTTCGAACAATACATCTTGTGAGGCCACAATGAATTCTTCTCAGATCTTAATCTTCAACAAGAGTTTGTGTTCCATATATATATAGATAGCAGCATTTAATTCACTTTCAGCTTCAGTCCTCAATCCATTAAATAACAATTAACAACGTCGTTTTACTTGTAACTGTTACGGCTAACAGCACACGACCAAATCTTAATGCTGACCAGACCGATTCTATATTTTTTATGTTACATTTGACGAAAAGGAATACATTAAATTAATAAATTCGATATATTTTTTAGCCAAATTTAATTTTCAATAGGCCCAAATTATTATATGGGTTTGAGCCCAAAACAATACTGCTACATGCTACATGCTACAGCCAATGACGAAATTAGGGGTTGGTGGGCCTGTATTAGCACAGGCCCGTGCCCGATTTTGAATTTTTTAGAAGACGTTTAAATTGGACCTTACTTCAACAACAAAAAAATTATCCGAATCCAAATATGAGTCTAGAGTTCGGCCATTGGCTACAACTTGTAAGTTCCGGCCCCCATGGAAACTTGCGGCAACTTACAGCTTGTAAATAATCTTCCATCTTCAGTTAGACAATGCGGATTTTTGCTCTGGACTTTTCAAATTTTGTTTGCCGTTTTGTTGATTATTTGTAGAACAGCCGAGAAAAATGATGAAAATCTCAGTATTTGTAGTCGCAAGCACCCGCCGGGCAAGAATTCCGTGCGTGGTGCGGTGAGCGCTTTATTCCACATGAGATTTCTGATGTTCAGATCTGTTTTTTACACGATTTCATTTCAGTTTTACACTCTTTATTCGGATTAGGGTCTGAACGCGGTATTATTGGAAGGTCCAAGTGATAAAGTTTTTTCTAATGTTTGTGCGACCAGATTGTTCAATTTTCAGCTTGGTTGCAGAGCTTACTTCCGTGTTGGCGAAGTTGGTTCTAATACCAAAATTTATAAGTTGATATGCCAGTTGAAGATGCGCCCGGTGGTGTTCTTGGATGTTTATATTTTTTTTTTCAAGTGTAATTTTGTCTGGGCTTAATAAATTGTATGATTAGGATGGTTGGAAATTTGCACAAGCAAGGATCAAATTGTTTGATTCTCTTTTCTTACAGGTCCATTATTTTGGCATGCTTCTCACAAGTTGCTTCTCATTTGTAATGTTCTAGCTCCTTGTAAACATGGTTTTTTAAAGTTTTTTGTCAAATTCAATTATAGGTTTATTATGTTCAAATTGTTTAGAACACTTGTAATTTACGCTTCTATGAAATAATTTATTGGCCAATTTTTTCAGTCATTATAATCTATATAGTTTAATAGTTGTGCTTTGTGTTCTTGCAAGAATGCTTTTTTTAATGATTAGGTCGGTTTTGGTACGTCATCCATATTGTGTCTACAGATTTTTAAGAAATATCTGGATGAGTTATGGAAATCTTCCTATGCATCGAGTGGATTCTTCAATTTGTATCCGGAAATTGATGCAGTTTTTGATTTATTTCTCAAACAGAATAGAAGATATTGCACGGAAGTGAAAAGTTGTTGTGGGGCATCATTAAAAGATTAATAAAGTTGTTACGATCCGTTCGGGGTCTTGTCGAGTAGAAAGGGTTGGATACAATTGAACTCAATTTGGAAGAACAAATCTAGTGAACTCTTCTAAAGGAGAACACAACTTATGACTCCAAAGAAGTACACAGCCTTTGTGGATAAATTTCATTCATAAACTTGATTAAATGAGTTTTAAACACTTAAATAGACACACAAAAGGAAAGCCAAACATTTAAGTCATAACTTCTCCATCTTCAATCATCTTCAATGTTGGTTGGTTCCCATATCTTGAGTCATTTGCAATTAATGGCATGAGCCTTATTTAGCTTGATCCTTGTGAAGTCATGCCTTAATTACCCATTAATAGGATCCTAACAAAAGTGTTGGTGGATATTAGGAATCTTATTGTTGAACATGAAAGATCGATTCTTTCATTTCTTAGATGTAATGGAATTTGAGTATCTTGTTTCCCTTTGTATCTCATGGTATTTTTTCTCTTTAGAATATACACTTCATAATTGTTCTCATTAGCATTCGCCATACCCAAAGCTGCATTAGGATAAGTACTGTCTCGAGAACATTGCTTTTCTCCATCAACTCGAGTCACTCACCATTTATCGAATGGGTTGCACTACTTACCCCAATTCACTCAGGAAGTTGAGTTTGAAACGTTGCTATCTTTCTTGTAAGGATATGAGTGTCGTTGGTTCAATGTCCAATCTTCAAGTGTTGAAACTGTTCAAATGCAGCTTCGAGGGGAATAAATGGATCCCAATGGAAGGGGAGTTTCCTCAATTGAAAGTGTTGGATATTAACGAGTGTCGTCTCAGGCGTTGGGAAGTAGAAGAGGATCACTGCTTCCCGA